>LIEC01011752.1:0-105008 GCA_001925005.1 Drosera capensis
CTTTCAGATATGAATCTATCTGATTCAGAAAGGAATAACTTGCAGCAGTTTATCGATCTCAATTCAAACATGGGTTGGATTCACCTCCCAGATTATGAGAAAGATTTACCACCCAAAAAGAATAAAAAACGGATAATTAGAAAGAAATCCTTTTTCTCTTCAATCACTGATCAATTATAAGATACAATACTCTCATTTTTTGATCTAATTCATTAACGTGAAAGACATAGACATTTGTGATTTTATATTTCAACAAAATCTCACAAGCCTTCGAGTTGTACATCGAAGCTTGACCTCCACGCAAGAACTTCAATAGACAAACATATTTATCGTCATTCCGTCACTAAATGATATTAGCGATGGATTTTCTACAGTTAGCGATGGATTTTGTCAGTTGGTAAATTACTTTTTCTTTTTTTCCTTGTAGTATCATTAAGCTTACACTGTATGTAGAGGAATCATCCCCACCCCACGTAGTAAGCTATTCAACCAACTCCTTCAAGAAAAGAAGAAATCAAGGGATCAAAACCTGTTGGGCGTGGAGTTATTTTGTGGATGTACTCGGTCTTTGTTTGACTTAGCCTAAAACCTTTTACCTCCAACTTTTCACTCATCTCTTTAACTTAGCATTAACCCATGCATCTTCTCAAGATCAATTATCTTTTCGATAAACCCCATTTTTTTTTTCTAGTCTTAAAAGAGGTTTTCATCTTCATAGTAGATCTCCATGAAACAAAATTAAACTGATTAAGCCTAATCTGAATCTCTCTCGTAAATTGTTACAACCTTGAATGCCACCTTTCTTTCTATAAAAGGGTACTATCATACTACTCCTCCGTTCACCTGGCATTTTGTCAATCTTTAAAATAAATTGAATAATGTATCAATCAAACAATTCCTTCCTCTCAAAGACACTCTCAGGCTTCGGTAGGAATACCATCAGACCCCTCTGTCCTTGGTGTTCCTCATCGTTCGCGTCGTTTCTTTAACTTCTACTACATAATGAAAACACGTAATTGTGATTCCAAACTCTTTAAAGCAAAAATAAGATTGAAACAATAATCCGGATCTTTTGTTTTTTTCTTTCTTGGTGTCAAGATATCTATTGTTGTGTTTATAATAAAATAATTAATAATCTAATCACAACCCTACATATCTTAATCGTTACTACATTATGTAAGTTGCCGAGTCTCTAAGCCGAAAGTAAAAACTCAAAAAACACTCTCTACACATTAGCCCTCAACATAGGTCACACCTACCCACAACTCACAACCCAAACCAAAGCCCAAAGCAGCCACCACCACTCTCCCTCGCCACCACGCGATGTCCCCGCCGGCGCCGCCACGCAAACCCTCCGCCGCTACCTCCTCCTCCTCCGTCACGGCCACCACCTCTCCTAACCCCTCAATCAAGGTAACACCTTCATCTCTCCATGTATCGAAACCCTAACGCGTCGATTTGGTGCGTTTTAGTGTGCTATTGATTTGGTGATTGGGGAATTGAATTGATTTTGATTGATTGGTTGATTGGTGTTGTGTGGTGTGGTGTGGTGTGGTGGTTTTTGCAGGCGCCGTTGCATCCGGATTCGTTTCTAAACGAGCTGACTGCGATGTTTGAAAGGAGTACCGAGAAGGGGTCCGTTTGGGTCACCTTTAAACGATGTGAGTATTGCTTGATTGTGAATTAGTAGCATCTTTTGAGTTTGTGATGTGATGAATGAGTTCAATGGGTTGCGGCAAAGTGGTAAAATTGTTGTGTGATTTGGTTGTGGATTGTGTTGAGATATGTGTTAGTTGGGGGTTTCTCATACTAGTTGTGGAAAGAAGGAAGAGTTGTATGCGTTTGGATAAGTCATAAGCCACTACTTTAAGTTTTGGCTTATAGATGGATCCAGTACACATATGTATGATACTTGAGTCTAGTTTGGTGCTTTAAACTCCCTTATCGAGCTCTTCCTTAGATCCCAGCATATTGTTAGTTCGAGTTTGTCATAAATGCTTGTTTTGGAATGGAAATTGATATTCTGAGAAGCTAGGGTTGCCTCTTGTCGAAATTGGAACCACAGCTGATTCCTAACTTGTGATTGGTAAAGAGAGAGTTAGTTGCCGTTGTGGGGTTTTAGGTGCTCAGACTAGATCGGACCAACTTGCTGGCTAAAGTACTAACCATACACCTCCTAACTTCGTCCAAGTCGGTTCACCAAGTTACGCGAGTGTGCCAAAGTCAGTTTTTGAATGAGTAAACAACATTTTCTACTTCCCTGCTAGGATAATCTTGACTATAGCTACTCCATGCTCTTTCAAATATTTTCTTTGGATGTATTATGATTTATTGCATACCAAATACTTTTGATGTGATGAACCTTAGCTGTGTCCAGCTGAGCTACATGTCTGGTGCTGCGGTCTGGAGTTGTTATTATAGGCAGTATCATGATGTTTGAAAGTTTATTCATACATTGCTGATTATCATTTGGATTCTCACAAAACCATCAGCTAAGTATGATGCTATCTTCAGATATATGCTAAGATTTTTAGTGTTTAAGAAATCGAGCCGTTCTGAATTCCGTCAAGTGTATTGAACTATGAACATTAAATCATTTGAGTGTCGTATTGAAGTCAATGGGTAATATTTTGTGATGTTAATGGACGAAGGGATGCTCAGTGTTCTTGTTCTTTAATGTCAACCCATGGTATTGCACATGTGGAATTGTATGCTAAATTTTCTTCGCTTTAGACATATTTATGACCTGGACTTTGTTTTTTGCTTGGTAACCTTGGTTGCAGCATCATTGAAGATGAAGGTCCAAATAAATAAGATGAAATCAGCTGGTGAAAGCATTGAGTACAAATGTCTGGTTCGTGCCACTGATGGCAAGAAGAAAATCACCACCACGGTAATTCTCAATTCTTTTATCTTCTTACCTTCTCTCTGTGTCACGGTTTCTACTTTTTTTTTTTTTTAATTGACTCTGACCTTGAAAAGCATTGACCTTTCGCTTGTGTATTTACTGTCTTGAGTATTGACACTACAAAGTCTACACTTGTGGGTTTTTTAGGTCGTATAAATTAGTTTCATGCTTTTGTTTCTGAAGAGTTTTAGGTGTTTCAGAATGGTGCCAAATTCACTATAGAGCATTAGAAAGTGTGCATTGATGTCTTGTTCCATCCAAAAAAAATTATCTTGAAGTTTTTCCTATTAAATTTATCTACCGAAATAAAACATTTGTCCCGGATTTCATTCAAATCATAATGTCTTGAGTCCACGTCTTTTCTGTTATCCAGTAAATTGCAAGGTCTGTAGGTTTCATCATTCATTGTCCTGATTTCTACTAAACCTTCACTTAGTTGTTGTGCTTCCATTCAGAAATTCTACCGTTCTTCCCCCTCCACATTCTAGCCCACACGTATCTGAGAAAGTTTGGCCGTTGTCCTAGTCGGTTGTGTTTGAGCCTTTGAGGAATGGTGCTATTTTTCTCTGTTTGAGCCTTTGAGTAGCAAGAAAGCTTTTCTTACTGGACATAATGCCGTTGTCAGCCAGCCAGTAGTACTTCTATTATCATCACACTATTTCTCTGGTGATGTTTTACACAATGTTTTGTTTATGTGCGTATCATGGAGTCATGCTGCAGCGTAATAGTAATTGCTAGTAACATGATGTCTAACTTGATCCTGTTTGATGTCTAGTTTCTGATTTTGCTCTAGATCAGTGCAGCATGGTTGTATTAAATATGTTTACAAACGATTATACAATTTACTGGTCTTCTCAACAGGTCGGTGTAAAGGATCATCAGCGTTTTCAAGCTTCATATGCCACCGTCTTGAAGGCTCACATGACTGCGCTGAAGAAACGGGAGAGGAAAGACCGAAAAAAGGCTGCAGATGTAGATAAGAAGCCTGCCCCTAAGAAGAAGAAACCTTCAGCTCCAAAGGCTCCCAAAGAGAACTCTTGATTCTCCTTCCTCTCTCGAAGAACGAAGGGTTTTCTATATTTTACATTTTTTTTCATGGGTCTGCTGAGACAGGAAATGTGATAGGGCGACAATGTATCGATGTTGTACAAGGCTATCGATTTTGTTTGTTTTTTCATGGATCAGCACAAGTTGTGGATTGTTTTTATCAGTTTGCTATAATTGTTAGTGCAATTGTTAACTTGATTAGCACAGATTTATAAAATGATGATACAAGACGGCAGTGCCTCTGATGTCGTGTGCTGCTTCTTTCAATCTCATCGTCTGAGATTATATTGGTCATCAGCTATTGAACTCATGGCCCTTGCTTAACAAAGATTATACTATACGCTTCTTGCCTCCATGGAAGGTAATGAATATTACCACAAAGCTGTCTACAGGATTTATTCAGGTATCAGGAAATGATGCGTTAAAAATAGCTTTTTCATATTTCTTCTGCATCATAAGAGCAAATCCAATGGTATAGGCAAATGAGCTATTATAGTCAAAATATAGCAGTTTATCCAACATTACGCACTTAAATGGCAACGTTTTGATCATGTAAAATTTAGCTTTTGTCAAATTACATGCGAAATATAGCATCAAATATGCCCAAAGTTATTTTTTTGTCTCCAGACATTGACAAAAACAAAGAAAAATACCCAAACTTGCCTTATTCTCGCCTTTCATTTAATAGCCTTATTCTCACCTTTCATTTAATAGGTTGATAGAATGATATTTATAAATTATAACAAAATATCACTATTAATGGTTAAAAATTAGTTTTGTTGGCATGACGTATTGGACTTGCTCTAAAACCGTTGTGGAATGTTCTGTTACGTCAAGGACACCTCGACTGCATTTGGCATTGCACATTTTTGGTTGCGTCGAGAACACTTCGCGCTGTGATATACCAACCATTAGTGTGCCCACGTCAACCTATATAACAAATAATCATGAATACGCTTGAAATTTTTTAGACCAAATACCAATCATGCCACTCACAAAAAGGCCGACTCCATGTTGAAAACAAAGATAGGAAGCAATTCATCATCTATCACGGCAAAATGGAAGCTCGAGCATGACAAGTGTAGCGCGACTAAGATCAGTAAAAAATGACTAACATGGGAACCAGCAGAATCGAACTGATGGTCATGTGTTTCTACTTCTTCAACTGTATGCTTCTGGTTCGTGCCATATTTGCCTGGGTCTTCCCTTGAGGATTTCATCTCAAAACACTACCAAGACTCGCATCATCATCGTCCTCAGCATCCTCGTCTTTGGGATCCTGTTTGTCCATGGCCTCAATAAGACGATTTGTCATCCTCCCCCTCTTGCTCCGCTCGCCACGCTTCCTCCACTCGCCTCACTTCCTCCTTTTCCCTCCTCAACTCCTCTAGGGTTTGGTTTAGTCCCTCTAGGATTCGGTTTATTCCGAATAATGTTCCCCACCCAGAACTTGCATTGATGATTGTTTCTTTGACATCTTGAGGACTCATGTCATCCTCATTGAGATCCTCATCATCACTGTTGACAGCGTCATCATCCTTGTCTCCAGAACCCTTCTCCTCTGACTTCTTACGTCCTAACTCGTCATCCTCGTCTTCGGAATCCTCGTCCTCCTCTGCGGATATTGTGCGTTCTAACTCCTTGTCTTCGATGTTATCTAAGCCCATTGCCTCACTTAGACGAGCCGTCATCCTCCCCTCGAAAAACCGATACTGGACATAATCTCTTGCCAGTTTAAGTGGCGCTGTTCCCTTTACAAAGATCCAATACTGCACAAGCAACATCCAACTAAACCATTAGCATGCAAATTCAGGCCAATTCGTTTCTAAAGAAAGTTCCTCACCGGCAAACAACAAGAACCAAGCATTTGCTTGTTCGAGACAAGGGCAAATCTACTACCAGGCAAGCTTATTAAGTTCTACTTCTGTTTGCGAGACCTAGCGACCAGTCATCAAGTTATCTTGTTAAAGCTGCCTCCAGTCAGAATTGGTAGCCATAGAACATGTAATGAAACAAGAACATTAATCAAATGATAAAAAAAATACCTAATGTAGACCAAACAACCTACTTGCACCAACGCCAATAAACATAATCACGTAATCTCAAATGTATGTAACATTTGCCCGTATAGTCCCTAATCTACTCCTATATTACGTAATCTCAAATGTATGTAACATTTGCCCGTATACTCCCTAATCTACTCCTATATTGCTTGACATGGTACCATGTCCCCAAGACATTGTAGCTAGTTGGATACTTGAAATCCAAGTCGCAATACTTGGCATAGTCAAATCAAAACGTCAGTCCAAGACAGAATGCAGTCTCGAAAATTATTGACTAAAGATCCACATGACAACTACGTTAGCAGGAGTCGTTTATTGTGATGAAGGAAACCAAGAATTCAAGATTCGATACCTTTTTACTTGTAGGCACTTTGATGCCAAGTAGCTAAATTAAATTGTATTTCTACATGATGCATTGCAAGAGTGAGCTTGGATACAGAAGAAAGAAGCTTACAAAAACCAAGAATTAAATTAAATTAAGTAGCTAAATCAAAATGTATTTCTATGTGATGCATTGCAAGAGTGAGCTTGAAACAGATGGTATTTCTACATTAGCAGGAGATCGTTTATTGTGATGAAGCAAACCACGAATTCAAGATTTGATACCTTTTGACTTGTAGCCATTTTGATACTAAGCAGCTAAAGTAAATTGTATTTCTACGTGATGCATTGCACGAGTGAGCTTGAAACAGATGGTATAGAAGAAAGAAGCATACAAAAAAGATGAGGGCAGTTGTTGCTAGAAAAGTTTGCAGCATGTCATCTAAGAAGTCTTTAATCATTTCACCACCTGGTGGACCAAAACCACCACCACCAAAACCCCCACGGCCACCGCCTCCTCTTGGACGATTTCCTCCAAATCTTCCACCACCGTCGCCAAAATCATCATCATCACCGCTACTTAGTCTGGCCTCCATCTCCCTCCTTAAACTCATTTCCAGAGAATCGCCATCCCCAGAAAATCCAAGCAATCCAGAATCTTTCATTCTAGCACCCTAAACAGTAATCACAACATACAATCAAATTATAAATACAAGAACTCTTAGGAAGCAACTGAAAACATGCAAGGTTTCATACTAAACGCCAAATGATCTCAAAAACTAAGCTGACAAAAAATGCAACACTTCTCAGATAAGGTTGTCATTACCTGCCGATCATCGAATCCATCATAGGGCATGTCTTTCCCAAAAGATCTACAAACATACATGCATTCCTTATGTTTTGGCACATTTATTGCCATTTTTGGGAGCGATCTAGAGTATCGGCAGGCATATGAAACACGAAAAGGTGGCAGACTCGATGGACTGAAGACAGGACCAACTGTCTTCACCTTCAAAGGTGGCCGCGAAGAAGCAGTTTGGAGGCTTTGGAGGCAGTACATCTTGTGAGATGCTCACCACCTCATTCGTCAAAATCACACTGAAACTTTTCAAGCTCTTTGAGCACCCTGCACATGTGATATCAGCAAAATTCTAAGTAAAGGGCCGACAGAATTCTTGCTAGCCACCACATCAAAATTAAGGGAAAAATTCATGGTTCATGGTGAAAAAAAATACACGGAACTGCACAAATAGTATAAATTGTGTCGCCTATTGCATTCTCTTACGTTGTTTAGGAGTTGCCTCGTCTAAGATAAACACCATGTCCAGTGTCTCAAAATATAAAAAAGATCATAGCAGAAATATATCTCAAAAAACGTAACAAGTATGCCACTGAGCTTCTTATCGGTTGATGGTACCATAGTTTGTAAGCAAATCTCTCTTCCCAATCAGCAAAACTGACGTAAAAATGTGAAAATTGATGCTTCTTCAAAGTGATTCATCAACCAGGACCATATAGTTACAAGTTTAACATAAACCTTTCATCATGTGACATTTTTCTTGAGACTTTAAAGCAACACACAGAAGACAGCAAAAAAAAAGTTGCACGCATTTATGCAAAGATTAAACTGTTACGTCACGAGGATTGAAGGTTTATTCACGGCGTAAATTTAAGCTAAAATCAAGCTAGAAATGATTGTCTTATGACAAGGCTAGTAAAAAGGAGTTGATTTGTCTCGGTCACTGACATGATTTGATTGGCACCAATTAAGCATATCATCAATGAGTTTCTATTAATAAGCTATGTACTTGACTATAAAAAAAGCCAACTAATTATTTGGAGAAAGCAGGCAGTTAGAACCTTCTTCCATATCTTCTGTCTCTTACTCTCGTCCCCCCTCCTTTTCCTCTTGTTCAATCCCTTCTTCACCAATTATCACGTAACAATTGGTGCTCTCGTCGAGTGAGGCCTCCAACATGCCTAGCACTCGCAGCAATGACCATGAAAACCAATTGGTAGCTGTACAACAATTGGTCAGTGACACATGTCACGGGCTTATTGTTTTCAAGACCGTGCGACACTTACACACGCTTGGCTTGTATCTAAGTTCAGCCTTTCCTCCTTGAAACTAACGCTCAAAACTCGTGGAAACGTTAGTAAAGATGAGAATGAAACTTTGTGAACGTTTGTGTTTGGAGAACTTTGGTGTTTGTATTGCTCTTGTGTGTGTACAATACTCTCGAGGATGTTGAAATTTCGAGGATGTGTGGGATTTCCGAAGGATGGATTTGACAAATGAGCCATCCTTATATACACCTTCATGGAAGAGTCTAGATCCTACTCCTAGGTTCTTCCCTTGTAAGATTTCTCTAGAATGTTCTACCTCTCTTAGAACTCTCTAAAATACCCCTACATATTTACAAGGAAGGAGAAGTTTGGAGAAAGGTAGAGAAGAATCCAAAACATGGGCTAACTTTGAGCCTTCTTGGATGGGACTTTGCATCGGGTCGGGTCCAAATTAGCTAGCCTGTGTCATTCTCCCTCACCTATTTCCGCGACGTCCTCGTCGCGTCCTTTCCGCAACCTCGATGTTGGACTCCCTCCTCGTGTCATCCTTGCAAGCATCGATGTTGGACGCCCTCGTCGTGTCCTCCTTATAAGCCTTAACGTTGTCTTTCAACGAAGACAACTCCCGGTTCCAACTTGCCTTCTCCTTAGGCAAGTGTCTCCCGTGCGCAGAAGTCTTCCTGCGCGCCAAGTTCTTCTTCTTCCAACTTGTCTTAGCCCAAGACAAGTGTTTCCCATGCGCCCAAGTCTCGTGCCTCGAACCCTTGTCCGCCCCGCTCTCCTCCTTCTTGGTTACCCTCGCCAAGTGTTTCGAGGTCACCTCGAACTTCCTTTTCCAACTTTTGACGTAGTGATAGGCACTCGGACTCCTCCTGGCATGCGGCTCCCCCGTTTAGTATGACGCCCCGCACTCCTTGCACCTTTGAAACAACCCTCTATGCTTCATTTGGAGTTCGCCATATGAAGCCTTCGAAGGTTGGATATTTTCCGAATCCACCTTCCTCACCGTCCTCCTTTGCTTCCCTCACTAGGAGGCTTTCTCGGATTCCTACACCTTCTCGCTCGATTGTCTTGCCCACCTCCCATGGTGGCAAGTCCTTTGCAACATGGGCACCGTGACTTCGTTTTCTTTCAACAACTTCAGCCTTCTCGACCCCCGTGGTCAATCGCATGGCATTAAGAAGTTGTAAGGCACCCATCTTTTGCTCCTCGGGTTTCCTTGATCGTTCCTCCCGTTCTACGATCATGGTTGAGAGCTTCTTCTTCATAGGGCAGTCACGCACTTGATGCGGTCCCATACAAAGAAAGTATTTCAAGGGTGGTTTATCGCCATGCTTGTCACCCTTCCTCCCCTTATGGAACTGCTCCTTTGCCTTGTGGGGTTTGGATGTTCCTTTGTTGTCATGCCCTCAAGCTCCTTTAGCTTCCGCTCGGGATTCTTGTACTCCACAAGACTTTCAGTAAGGGACATGACCTAGCAAGGTCTTGAACATTCCGTCGTTCTAGCTCTAACCTTGCCAAAGTGTTCAAGCCATCCATGAATACAAAGAAGGTTTCAGAGTCTAGATAATTTGGAATTTCCAAGAGCAACTTCGAGATCTCCTTAACATAATCCTACAGGCTTCCCTTGTGCGTGAAATGCCTCAACCTACTCCGTGCTTCCCGCTCGACACATTGTGGGAAGAATTGCTTCTTGAATTCCCATTTGAAGTCATCCCAAGTGTCGATGGTGCAACTTCCCCTTTCAACATCCCCATACAGCCGCCTCCACTACAGCTTAGCGGTATCCTCAAGATAGAACGCCCCCTGACGTATTGCTCCAGGCTCCATAGAAAGTTATCAATCTCCTTCGCATTCATAGCGCCATTATACGCCTTCGGCCTAGGAACGTCACCCTCAAAGAAGGAGTTGGGCTAGACATTGATGCGGGTTATGTCTCCGCCATAACCCGCATGAGCTCTTCCCTAAGAGAATCAAGTTCTCCAAAGAAGAGAGTTCGTAGAGCGTCACCTGATTTGAAGGATTCCTCAGCGACTAAGTTCATCCGACCTTGTACCTCTCCACGAAGCTCACCATACTCCTCCTTGAGCGTCTTCATGCGAGAGTCATGCTCCTCCCATTGAGCATCAAAATCGTGAAACTTATCTTGTCCATCGGAAATCGCAAACTCCGCTCTTGCGAGTAGCACCTCCATATCGCCCATGTCTTCCCTCGACATGGTTTTGTCTACGGATTGTGACCTCTTCTTCTTTCCCTGCTTATCTTGCTCAACGTCACAAACGTGAATAAGATCGCTTGCCATCTTTACTCAAGCGCAACCTTTCCCACAAACAACTTTCGCTCTGATACCACTTGTCAAGGGCTTATTATTTTCAAGACTGTGCGACACTTACACACGCTTGGCTCATATCTAAGTTCAGCATTTACTCTTTAAGACTAACGCTCAAAATTCGTGAGAACGCTAATAAAGATGAGAATGAAACTTTGTGAACACTTGTGTTTGAAGAACTTGGGTGTTTGTATTGCTTTTATGTGTGCACAATACTCTCGAGGATGTTGGGTTTTCGAGGATGTGTGGGATTTCCGAAGGATGGGTTTGGCAAATGAGCCAACCCTTCCTTATATACACATTCATGGAAGAGTCTAGATCCTACTCCTAGGTTCTTCCCTTACAAGAATTCTCTAGAGTGTTCTATCTCTCCTAGAACTCTCTAGAATACCCCTACATATTTACAAGTAAGAAGAAATTTGCAGAAGGGTGGAGAAGAATCTGGAACATAGGTTAACTTTGGGCCTTCTTGGATTGGACTTTATATCGGGCCGAACTCCAAATTAACTAGCCAGTGTCACACAGCTGCTACTATTGAAGAGCTGCGACAAGATCTTATTTCCTCTAATGCCAATCAATTGACCACAGACAGACTCATGGAACTCTTAGACCAGCGGGACCAACGCCTTGCAGCTTCCATCCGAGCAGAATATGCAAACCGACCAGCCTCCTCAACTCATTCCACATCAAGCATTCTCTGGAGACCACACACTAATAACACCCCACCAGCCAACATTCCACTACCCACCAATAGTTAGACCCAAATGCCCAACAGACCTCTGCGCCTGACGTTCCCGCGGTTCTCTTCCGATGATCCATTCGTGGGTCATTATTTTCAACGTGGGTCATTATTTTCAATACTATCAAACCCACCAAGATGACCGTCTATTACTCGCTGCAATGCATCTTGATGACCTTGTCACAACTTGGTATCAAGGAATGGCAGCTGAAAATAATCTACCAAATTGGGAGGCCTTTGATCGTGTTATCCATCATCGGTTTACCCCTTCGAAATATGATGATGCCATTGCTCTTCATGCTAAATTCTCTCAACAGGATCCATTCTCAATTATCAGGCGGCATTTGAAAACCTTGCTAGCAAAGTTTGTGGCCTCTCCTCGGATCACCTTCGCAGCTTGTTCATCTCCGGCCTACAGAACGGGTGCGCATGGCTGTACAAGTTCAATCATCAGTAGATTTTCATGATGCCTTTGCCTTAGCTCGCATGTATGAGACTCAATTTCAAGAACAACGCATCAGACCACTGCCACCACGTCCATTAGCATCACCCATCCCCTCCGCCAATGCACCCTCACCACAACAATCTAATTCCCGACTACCTGTTAAGAGGATGACGGAAGAGGAAATGCAAGCAAGGCGAGATAAAGGCCTCTGTTTCAATTGTGACGAGAAATTCGTACGCGGACATCGCTGTAAAGGCTGTCCATCCCTCTTATATTTGGACAGCTTTGATGATGCACATGATGAATTGCCGCCAATGGAGAATGACGATACTGAAGCCTTGCCACCAGAGATCAGTCTCAATGCTCTCTTTGGTCAGCGATAAGCCAAATCTATGCACATGTCCGACATGGTTCAAGTCTGTTCAATTGATGGAGAAAGCATACACAATTTTATGCTCCGTCTCAGTCCTGATTTTATCCTTCCAAGTCTTGGCAGGGAATGGACAGCCGCTCCAGTGCACGACTGCTTGTCGTGAAATATCTATACAAATTCAATCCCATATATTTACAATGGACCTATTCATTCTCGATCTGGGAACCGATATTGTTTTAGGGGTCTAATAGCTCGAGACCTTGGGTCCAGTGCTAACAGACCATGCTAACATGACAATGGAGTTCAATCACAATGGGAAGAAAGTCCTATTACGAGGAAATCCAACATTGAGTGCACTTCCAATTTCCTCTTCCGCTCTCTTTAAGCTCATAGCTGCTGAAGCATTTAGTGGATGTTATGTGTTTATGCTCTGCTTCTAATCAAGGGTAAGAAAAGGAATCAGAACAGATACCTCTGGCCATACAATCCCTTCTTGCAAAATATGAAGATATCTTCTCTGCAGCAGTCGGTCTTCCTCCCGTGCGAGATGTTAACAACCGAATTTCTCTGAAGGCGGGCACGAAGGCAATCAATGTCCGTCCATATCACTACCCCCACTACCAGAAGAACGAGATTAAGCGTTTGGTCTACGAACTTCTCCAGGATGAGGTCATCCGCCCGAGTCGCTCAACATTTAGTTCGTCGGTTCTCCTGGTAGAAAAGAAAGATGGCTCTTGGCGTTTCTGTATTGATGGCAGACAACAAAATGCAGCCACTGTCCAAGACCGATTTCCCATTCCAACTGTTGACAAGCTGCTGGATGAGTTACATGGCGCTAAGATTTTCTCAAAATTAGATTTGTGCTCGGGATACCATCAGATTAGAATGGAACCTTCGAACATCCACAAAACAGCATTTCGAACCCATCATGGCCACTTCGAATTCCTTATCATGTCTTTTGGTCTAACCAACGCACCATCCACCTTTCAATTACTCATTAATGAGGTATTCCGTCCCTTTCTTCATCGTTTTGTTGTCATATTCTTCGACGAAATTCTTGTTTACAGCAAGGATTAAGAACTTCATATGGATCATCTCCGAGAGGTATTTGACACTTGTGATCAAACGCTCCAAGTGCAACTTTGCTACAGCGGCTGTAGAATTTTTTGGACATTGTTTCAGCACAGGGGGCCTCCGCAGATCCAAGTAAGCTGATGGCTATACAAAGATAGCCCACTCCTACCACAACCAAGCAGGTCCGCGGCTTCTTGGGATTGACAAGCTATTATCGACGCTTTATTTGGAATTATGCATCACTGGCTGATCCTCACACTGATCTCCTAACCAAATATGGCTTTGTGTGGGATAATCAAGCTGAACAAGCTTTCAACATCCTTACGGAGGCCTTGAGTTGCGCTCTTGTTTTGGCATTATCATATTTTTCCATTCTTTTCGTTGTGGAGACGAATGCCAGCAGTATTGGGATTGGTGCTGTGTTGATGCAATCAGACCATCTGATAGCCTTTTATAGCCGAAAGTTGTCACTTCTTATACGAAGCAAATCAGCTTATGTTAGAGAACTTCTGCAGTGCAAAAGTGGCGTCAATATTTACTTGGGGGTCATTTCATTATTAGAACAGATCATCGTCCGCTTCATCATGTTCTCAGTCAAACTATTCAAATGCCGGAGCAGCAACAATTTCTTTCCGAGTTGGTAGGATTCGGTTACTCTATCAATACAAACCAGACAAGAGAAATATTGTGGCAGATGCCTTATCACGAGCTCACGATGATGACAATCTCGAAGGAGCACTTTGGAGTTTATCCCATCTTGTGAATGTAGACCTTGATGTCCTTCTAGCTGAGCTACTAACTAATCAGAGAACGAAGGATATTATTGAGGCTCTCCAACATGACCCCGGCCCCCACTCTCTACCAGGCTGGATGTATTCATCAGGCTTATATTGTATCATCGAGGTCGCCCTTTTCTACCTGCAGGCTCCTCACTTGTGCCATCTCTTATGGCAAACTACCACTCCAGTCTTAGTGGTGGCCACTCTCAGCTCATTTTCAATGGGATGGAATGCGCAAGAATATCACAAGGTTCATCCAGACTTGCGACGTTTGTCAAAAATGCAAGTCGACTAATCAACATTCATATGGACTACTTCAGCCTATTACACCACCTGACTCTTTATGGACGGATCTCTCTATGGACTTCATTACTCGCTTACCACCTTCAACAGGCTATACTACTATATTGGTGGTGGTTGATCGTTTCTCTAAAGGCACTCACCTTGCTGCTTTACCGTCAGGCTACACATCCACTAAGGTAGCTCATGTTTTTTGGGATACGATCGGGAAACTTCATGGAATTCCCAAGTCTATCATTTCCGACAGAGACCCCATCTTCCAGAGTGCATTTTGGAAGGAATTGTTCACACTCCAAGGTACAAAGTTGCACTTCTCATCCGCCTATCACCCGCAAACAAACGGACAAACTGAGCAAGTCAACTGCTGCATTGAACAAATTATCCGCTCATTTGTTCATAACCAGCCATCTTAGTGGGTTAAGATACTTAGTTGGGCAAAATTTCACTACAATACCACATTCCAGGCCTCTACGGGTATGACGCCATTCGAGGTCACATTCGGCAGAAAACCTCCTTCACTCTTGGCCTATTGTGCGGGCACAAGTGCTGTTGAAGTTGTAGATCACGATCTGCGGACCAGAGACGTTATTTTGGCTCAATTGTGAGCTAATTTATCCAGGCTCAAGAAGCTATGAAAACCCAGGCTGACAAGCATATGACAGGTTCATTTCAACCCAGGTGATATGGTACTTCTTCGCCCTCATCCTTATCGCCAATTGTCTGCTAGGCACACTAATTGGGGCTTCGCTTATGGTCCATTTCAGGTAGAGGAGCGAATTGGGCAAGTGGCTTATCGATTATTGTTGCCATCTTCCAGTCGCATACACCCCGTTTTTCATTGTTCGTTGCTGAAACCATAAAGGACTTTACATACCACTGTGGTGCACTAGCTGCCAGAAGCAACCACTGACCCCTCTGCATAAGCCTCTAGCAATTTTGGGTCGCCGGGTTATTATCAGAGAGAACAAACCAGTTTCGCAGGTACTGGTCCAATGGGAAGGGCTCGCTCCCGAAGATTCAAGCTGAGAAGATGAGCAACACTTGAATAAAGCCCGACTTGAGGACAAGTCGTCTCTTGATGGGGAAAGGAATATTACGTCACAAGGATTGAAGGTTTATTTGCGACGCAAGTTTAGGCCAAAATCAAGCTACAAATGATTGTCTTATGGCAAGGCTAGTAATAAGGAGCTGATTTGTCTCAGTTACTTAGATGATCTGATTGGCATCAATTAAGCATGCCATCGATTAGTTTCTGTTAATAAGTTATGTATTTGGCTATAAAAAAGCCAACTAATTATTTGGAGAAGAGAAGCACTTAGAACCTTCTTCCACATCTTCTTTCTCTTACTCTCGTCCCCCCTCCTTTTTCTCTTGTTCATCCCATCTTCACCAATTATCACATAACATAAACCCTCTCAAGCTCCTAGCTCATTAAAATTAAAGGAACTTCTTGAGCAATTACTTAAATATAGTCGTTTAAAAACTAGCTTTCGCATCTTCCATACACTCCAAGATATGTTGATTTGAACAATAATTACTGGATGAGAACCCAGGTAACTCAGGAAAGTGTTTATTCGTAACATTGCCCTGTATAATCAAGCTCAAGCCCCAATTTGGATCTAATCATCCAACCAATGCAGCCTTGATAACTTCTACAAACACATTCCCCACTAAAGGATGCTCACATTCAGTGCAAGGCCAAAGAACTCCTTTTCATGAATTACCTTATCCACTCTGTATCACACAAAGCCCCAAACAGACCATAACTCATACATACTGAACCTCCTACAAGCGGCATCCAAGATTAGAACCAATCATCTGAGTCCGAACTGCTTTCGCAGATCTTGCCAACAAGTTAGTCCATCTACAAACCTTACTTCCTAATCCCAAACTCCAACAATCATTTTCATGTACTTGTTACAATGCCCTCAAAATCATCCAAACCACTCTCTCAAACCCAAGAAACACGATGCAATCGGCCAAATATTCGCTACAAAACTCCAGGACCACGACACATAAAATTTCTAGCTTAAACCCTAGCCAAAACCCTTTTGTCCCATCATGACACATCACGCCACCACAACCTCGCCCTAGCACATCCCGTATCTCCCACCAACAAGCCAACATTCCCAAATTGCCGACACCCAGTTCACCCCCATACACCAGAACAAAAACCAAATCAAAAAAGCCGTTTCGATTTTCTAGGGTTTTGGCCGAAAGTGCCCGTTTTCTTCCAATCGAGCCAAATCAGAAAAACCCAATTCTGTTCTCGCAAAAGGGTACCCATTTCAATATGGGTCACATGTCACAACAAAATGATAGCGATACTATTTCAAACCCTAATCGAACTATCTTTAGGTCAGTGATAGAGTGGCGATTAGGTTGAAACCAAAAGGAGTTGTGGTTAAAAGAGGAAGCGTTTGGGGAGAAGAAATGGGCGGAGAACTGACCTGAATACAGAGCCGAGCGGCGGCGGAGAAGAGGTTGGAGATAAACTGTACGAAGATGACACTAAAATAGGGGGGAAAAAAATCCTTCTTGTATTGTAGCATAAAAAGATTGCAGTAACATGAAAAATATATCGACGACGAAACTTGGACGGGATCAATTCTATGGTTGTCGTACCTCTATCCTTCAAAAAAAAAAAAAAATAAGAATAATATATATATCGACATAAATACTGATTAATACAATATTATAAAATATTGAAAATTATTATCTTTAATAATATTTTTTTGTAAAACATTAGTTACAATATTTTCTATTTTTAAAAAAATGAAGCATTTTTATTACGTACATTTATCGATGTAGAGTTTTATTCGTATTATGGGACGATCAGATATTATTTTATATAAAATTATCGTGAAATATTAATATTAGTTTAAATTTTATATTTAATATTAATCAATGACAAAATTTTGAGGAAAAGAGGATATGTTAGATTTAAACACACACGCGCGTGAAGTTCCGATCAGTCTTAAAAGTAGAGGGATATTCTTTGCCTCGACGATATTATTCTGATTTGCATCTCATTCTAATTTTAATTTTGATTATGTTTTACTATATTAATTGACTAAAAGGTGGTGTAGTCGTTTATTGAGTTATTATTTTTATTGTAACAAGTTCTTAACCTGATTTATTATACCATTCTTGATATAATTCACATTATGTTTATAAAAAATACTATTGATAATTACATATATTTATTTTAATAACATAGAAAATCAAAAATATTTGAGAATTTTATATCGTGATGATTTTAAACTATTTAAGTAGTTATTATCTTCTAATAATGTTATAGTAATAAAACAGATATGTAACAATATTGGAATAACATGTATAAGAAAATTGTGGCATTATGTATATAAGAAAATATTATCGATAACCATATTTATCTATTTTAAATCAAATAAAATTTTAAAATATTTGAGAATCATATGTCATGATGGTGTTAAATTATTTAAATATTTATTATCTTTTAATGATGTTATAATAATGAAAAAATATATATAACAATATTGGAAAAAATGTATGAGAAAATAAAAAATATTACAAATTAAATATATTAAATATAAATCATAAATATTATGATATTATGTACATAATAAAATACTATTGATAACTATATATACCTATTTTAAATCACATAAAAAAATATAAAATATTTGAGAATTTTATGTTATGATGGTGTTAAACTATTTAACTATTTATTATCTTCTAATAATGTAATAATAATGAAATAGATATGTAGTTTTAACAATATTGAAACAACATGTATGAGATAATGAAAAAATATTACAAATTAAATATATTAAATATAAATCAATAATATTATGTCATTTATTCATGATTAGGCAAATTTGATATCAAAATAAACCAAGCTTTGATACCAAAAAAGACTAAATTAGCTTTACATATTCAAGTCCTTAACCTGATTTATTATAATATTAATTATATAATTCATATTATGTACATAATAAAATACTATAAATAACTACATATATTTATTTTAAATCACATAGAAAATCTAAAATATTTAGTATATGATGATGTTAAAACTATTTAAATAGTTGTTATCTTCTAATAATGTTACAATAATGAAACAAATATGTAACAATATTAAAACATGTGTGAGATAATAAAATGATATTACAAATTAAATATTTTTAATACAAATCATAAATATTATGTCATTAATATAAAATCAATCAAACTTGATATAAAAATAAAGCAAATTTTGATATCAAGAAATGCTAAATTATCTTTATATATTTAAATAGATTAATAAGTATGGTAATAATTCTACAAATAATGAAATTATTTGAGTTATAGTTCAAAAAATCGTTTGATTGTTTGTTCGGCCCCTAAGTGATCGCTCAGTGATAAAGGAGGTTTGACCAGAACTGGAAGGGGAAACTGTTATCCTTTGCAGGAATGAGATTCCTATTAAGACGAATCTTCAAGTGATTCCACTATGTAATGTCGTGTTTCAGGCTTCCTCCAACGAATCTGTAAGCGCTTCAATTGGGGTCCACTGGGAGCCGTCGAAAAATCCATTGGCTACGATGGATATGCCTCTGTATGCCATGCCGAAATCAATGGGTGGTTTCGGGTTTCGAGAATTTGGATATTTAACGATGCCTTGCTTGCCAAACAACTCTGATGGTAACTCCAATTCCTGGGACTCTCTTGATGCTCTTCTATTAAAAGCCAGGTATTAACCAAGGGGGTTCAATCCTTGAAGCTTGTTATCCGTAAAATCTCTTCTGCTCATGGGTTTAAGCAGACAACTGGGAACAGGAAGAGAGACGAGGAAATATGGGGTTCCATGGGTGATTGGATTGCCATTTCATTGTATACCTCAGGGTATGGGGTCGTTGCCTATTGATGCTACAGTGGACAGGTCGATGCTGGAGGGGTGGGGGTCGGTGGAATGTTCTTTTGATAAGGACTAGCTTCCCACGGGAAACTGCACGAAGCTATTATCGATAGTAGGGCTATCAAAAGTGCTGTGATTGATCGTCTTGGAGCTTTGTCGAATCTGGAATCCTGCTATCCCGCCTAAATTGAAGGCATTCTCATCTAGGACATGCAACGAATACCTTGCAACAAGGACTAACCTGATCAGAAAAAGGCTATGCATTGATGCTGGATGTCCGATGTGCGAATACAACCTGAAATAATTGCTCATGTACTATGAAGTTGTGCATATGCGAGATCTGTGTGGGATCCAGGTATTTTACGTGCCTCCATTACATGATAATAGCTGCTTCAAGGACTGGTGGTTTGGGGGCGGGGAATTTTGAGTGTTAGAGAAACAACAAAGCTCGCCATGTTATTGTATAACATTTGGGCGAATAGGAACTCAAAGATACATGGAACGCAGCCTAAACCAGGCCTTCTTGTTCAGCAGTTGACGAATCAGTTTACGAAGGAGTGTAATAATGATGCGAAAGCTGATGTGCAGCTGAAGGCTCCCAGGAGTAACAATAGGAGTACAATTCGCTGGATCCCCCCTCCACCGGGTTTTATGAAAATAAATGTTGACATGTCTAAGAAGCCGAAGGGATACACCAGTATTGGGGTTGTTGTGTGAGATCAGGTTGGGAATATTCAGCTTGCTAATGGTAGTAACATGGGCATGAATTTGGAACCAATAGTGGAGGAATGCCTGGCCATCCGGATGGGATTGATGTCAGTCCAGTCTGCGGGCTTGGAATGAAATTGTTATTGAATCGGACTGCGAGACTGCAATTCATATGCTTCAATCGGGACGGCTGCTTTGTCCATAACATTAATGATTGTTTGTGCATCATGAAATCGTTTAAGGAGGTTAGTTGCTCTGGGTAGGTAGAGATAGCGCATGAATTGGCTTTATTTATATCCGCTAATCATATTACGGGTGTGTGACAGATATCTGTACAATCATTTATCTTAGATATATATAATATAGAGAAAAACAATTTTAAAAAAACGAATTGAATATATATTGTCCACAATGAGCATTTATAAAAAAAATTACAATTTTAATAAAACGAATTGAATATATAAGGAAAATATTATGATGTAATCTATGTAGTAATTTTTTTCTTCTTTTTTTTTTTTTATTGAGAAAGAGTAATTCTTTTCTTAGTCGTTACACACACAAAAATCACTGTTTAGGCCTTGGGTCTTTCACAATTTTAAAGTGTGTTATCCCCGTTGAGCATCAACGAATTTGCTATAAATTTATTTCGAACTCCCGGCACTGTTCTACTCTCATCTCTCCCCTTTCCTCTTGTTACGCCATGGATTTCAACTCCAAGTACGAAAATCGAAGAAACATCAACCTTCATCGTCACCAGAAACTTTACCAGAGTCGCTCTTCAGGTCCCAAAATCCCCAATTCACCCTCACCTCCCTAAACCCTAACCCTAATTTGTTGAATTTCAATTGCTGCTCCTTAATCTTCAATTGATTTGAACTGAGTTTGATTTGTGCAGTTTCCAGGTGAGATGTTGAAGGATTCGACGATGGTAGTGAGGGCGATAGGAGAGGAGATTAGGAGAGCGAGAGGAGATGAAGGGGAAGGGAAAGCGGTGGGGTTGTATGTGATGGCGGATACGACTTGCGGGAGTTGCTGCTGTCGACGAGGTCGGGGCGGGCATGTGAATGCTGATTGCGTTGTTCATTATTGACGTACATGCTTCAGCCAGTGAGTTTTGAGGGAGTGTGGTTGAGTTATCGCGATGTTAGTTTGTTTTAAAGCATGTGTCTTTGTTTGCGTGATAACTTTGTGACATGAGGAATGTTGGATCTCCGAATTATACGAGAAAAGTTCGAGGTTTTGTTAAAGATTCGTGTCTTGTGTGCATAATCGTATAGAAATTTATGGAGATAGGACTAAGTGTGCTTACTGATCATGGTGATGAAAGAGGTTTCATACGATACTTCATGTATGAATAGCATAGTTTTCGACGGTGATATCTTAACTTGTTTTTCCATTTTATAATAATAGTATCATATCGATCTCTATCTATTCGGTTATGAGGTCTGATCAGTTAATCGTTGACTTGATAGCAAGTCAATTTGGAGCACCAGGCCAATTTTAGAAATATTTTTTTTTATTATTGTTCTAGTCTTGGTCAGAGTTTACAAAGAATTCTTAGTTTCTCTATGTTTTCTAGTCTTACATCTTCTACAAGGTCTTATTCTCACTTCTAGATCATACCTGTTTGTTTTGTACTTTTTTTTTCTCTCATTCATCGGATGATCTATTATGACTTTGTTTGCAGGACATTGACAATTCCAGCCTTCTTTGTGTTGGGAAAAGCTTACATAGACGTCTCAAATTGTGCAACAAAGATACGTGAATATGCTTCAACCAATGAGAAGCCCATGCTGGTAGCGAATCTTCACTTAGAATAGTTGTCTACATTATGCCTATTGTATTTCCAGCTTTTAGCTCCGTTGTTTATTGAATGGCTTCTTGCTTCCCCTGCTCTCACTTCTCGATTGTGAATTGTTATATTCTTCTTCCGTTGGGCCTTCTTGAATGGTCGGTCGTAGCCACTTGTGCGATCATTGTCATTTAGTACCCTTTCAGGTGTGCTAGGCCTTAGGCTACATTTTCTGTTTTGAGACGCATCATGTCAATATCCCTTCTTATAACCTCAACCTAGCTTTGAATTTCATTTTTATATTCCAGTACTTTAGCGTGGGTGAGATGCCTTTTCTCATTAAGAGTTTCTGTCGTGCATGTGACTTGATGTTGCTTGGTGAGATTATCATTTTCTTGGCGGAGATGGCTCACCATAGATCCTTGGCTGTGAAGGTACTTTTTGGATTATACTATTCATATGCAATTACAAGTATCAAAGAAGATTGGTGGCTGAAGCATCCGATTCAAATATTATGTACGCTGATGTATTATGCTCAACAATGGATCCAGTAAAAGACCCTGTTGTCTCAGGCGGAAACCAGAATATTTTTGGAAATGGTACGACTCATGAAACATGTAATCCAGAGGCTAGGACAAAGTGTCACATTGGAGGCTTGACGTGGAGTTGGCCTTTGGGCCATAAAATAGAGGACTTCTCGCTTTTTTCGATTAGTCCAGAGAGTGCTGCCTTCACAAATGTTGTTCTGAGATTTAATAATTGTGAAATAGGTTTTTTTAGTCTTACATAAATTATTCCCTGTGGCATTCGTTACCGATTGAATCTCCATTTTAATGATGATGTTTATCTCAGTTAGGTATGACAGCCACAAATGATCACCTTGTGACGGACTTGTATCAGCAGAGGAAAACCTCAAGCAAAGGTATTAATTCAGATTTGTCATTTGTGTCAACTCTCATTGCTAATATGAGTTCAGTTTTCTGACAAAAATTACTCTTCACTCACACGAAGTTTCTGACTACTTTGCAGGTATTACTTGGTTGAGAAAGCAAAGGATGCTAACATGGTTACTTCATTTTATGCTTTGTTTGGAGAATGAGAAACGATGATTAGTACAGGGTTGCATCTCTTTCGATTTCTTTTGATTTTGTACAAAAGCATAGCTGTCTTCTGTCCTAAACCAATAGGAAGTTCCTACTTATTTAGAATCCTACTTCATAATCAATCTATCGTATTGACACGTTCTGTTTGCTCATACCAGAGGATGGCAACCACGAGGACGACGCTTCTGCATTGGTTGTTGCCGCAGAGAGGCCCTACAATTGCGTGAAAGTTCCCAACAGCTTCTGGTCAGGGGAACCGCAAAATTCGGGGCAGAATTCTTGGTTGCAGCCCGATCTTACCGAGGCTTGAAGGTAAATTATGAGGATTCACAGCCGAGCCCAGTTTTGGTTGGTAGAGCAGGCGAAGCATCAGGGTATGAAAATGAGAAATTTCAACAATGAGCAAAGAAAAATTACTCGCGCGTGAAGGTCAACATAAGTCGACTAGATTTCTCAGGCATCAGGGATACATAATCAAGCTTCGTGTAACCTTCGGCATAATCATGCATGAACCTGGTGGGTCGAACTCACTTGGCAGCTCTTGATCCAAACTTATGTTTTTGTGGCGAAGCTTCAACCAGTTCAGCATCTGTTAAGCATTCGCGAAACTGTTGGCATGATTGAGCAGTTGTGCGCCATTGAGCAGGTTAGTGCTACATTGGCCGACTGCTGTTTTAGAACATTGATGACACCTACTTAGTTCAGTTTTTAGTGCATCTGTTTTACCCCGTATCACTATCTGTACGTTATTGCCGTGTACCCTGTAAACCATGCAAAGTAATATTCATTTTTATTTTACTGGCAACAAATAATCGACATTTTTTTTTTGTCGAAAATAGTCTGAGATTCTGTATTTCTCTTTGCTTTTAGTTCTGTATTAACTTTGCACGATTGTGGAAGTGATGAACACGACATTGGTGTTCTAGTTGAAGAACACGATCTTCCCAAATGGGAGGGGGTCCCTGTTGTTTTTTTTTTTTTTAATTATTCCTGAGGGAATGCGTGATGATGCTACTACGACCACAAATCGTTTGATAAAAGAACAATATGTGGAAATGCGTAACCTGTCATGGAGGGAAAAAAAAAAAAGAGTTACTCTTTATCCTAGTATTTATATTATACTCCTTTTGTTTTATATTAAATAAAGTATTTTTTATTGGATTATCTTAAAATAAATAAAATATTTTTGAAAATAAATTTTTTCTTCCTGAAATGATCATATTATTTTTTATAAATTTAAAAATTACTCTTTCAATCCCACAAACCATCATTACAATTCCTTCTATGAAAAGTTTTCATTATTCGGGCTCATCTTCTCCCCTCCCCTCCTCCAATCCTCCCAATTGCTCTCACTCCCACAAGAATTTTTTCCGATAAGCTGTTTTTGTCTATTTCTATTTTTCTCATCATTTTTGCTTTACAAACCCTATTCTCATCCAGTTTTGAAATTTTTAGTTATGTTCTGTCGTACTTACAATATTGATAGAAATGTGTTCAATTCGTCCCAAATCGAACATTAAAATTAAAATAAAAGTTTGATTTTCGTTTTGTTTTTTGTTTTTGTTTTTCAGTGAACCACGAGCTTATCTTCCCTAAATAAGGAACTTTCATAATGAAAGACAAAGGCTCATTCTCAACTGTCTCGTTAATAATGTGTGCATATGCCACCAAATCTGAATAACCTTATCAAATTGGGGGTCTGATCTTTCATTTTTCTCTGTCACGGCTAAGTCAGTACTGTTATAGAGTGGATCCTACCTGGACTGTATCTGGTATTAGTGCCTCCACTTATGGATCTTTTGTTTCTTGCTTAACTGATTATACAATATTAGTGGGGATTGTGGAATTTGAGGATTCTCCATCCTGATGCTCCACCTCAAAGGTCGATTTGTCGACTGCCCGTGTCTACTCCACCTGCTACTGAATACTCCTTTGCTGCCCAGCTTTTTTGGCTAATTTTGGCTTCTCGTCAAATGTGACATCTCTACAAATGACGATCCCAAGCGATGATGGATCAGTAGAGTACAATCTGTACCCCTTCACATCTGGCTGATATCCAAGAAAGATGTCATTTTTTACCCTAGGTTGCAACTCCCCTTCGTTAACATGATAGTATGTAGGACAATCGAAAATACGAAAGTTGGAATAATCAGCAGGCTTATTACATCAAGCCTCATAAGGTGTCTCACAATACCTTTGTCTTTGCATAACTCCAGAAATTACTTGCTCACGAATTTCATCTCGTTGAAGGTTCTAAATCTCTTGATATGTCCTCTCAATCAACTTCAACCACTCCTTAAAGGTGTCAATTTTCTCCGATTTTTTTTTCAAGAAATATATCCAAATATAATGGGAGTAATCATCAATGAAGGTAAAAAAAATACTTTTTACCTCCCAACGAAGCATACGGAGATGCCCCAAAAAATATGAATGAATGTAGTCGAGTGTTCCCTTTGTTCTGTACACCGCATCTCCAAACGACACTCTCTTTTGTTTGTCGAGAAAATAACCCAAAAAAACCCGACCTTCTGTGCCTTCATATCTCCAAGAAAACCTACCGAACTCAAAAAATCCATCCCATTATAATCATATGCCTAAGCCCCATATGTCATAGCTTCATCTCAAAACTAGCCTCACCATCACGTAACAAAGAGTTTGCAACAGTTATAACTCCATCCTGCTAGCACCGATCAGGTAGTACAATCCAGCATAAAGTCTGATATTCATGGTCACCATATGCTTCGTCTTGACTTCCATGTCCCCATCCTAAGAATGATAGAAAAACCCTTCACGATCTAGAGAACTGACGCCGGCTAGAAGCCGAGAGGATGAGAAATCAGAAGGGAAGAAGGATTTCGTCGGTCGAAATTAGAGCACGCGTGCCTCTTTCTTTTATTCAATCCCCCACGATTACACTAGAGACAGGTCTATATATATGGTCATGTCAAATAAAACCCTAAAAAATGCAATTAAAAGCCCAATGGTCCATTATTCAAATCCTAATTAAGATACAAAAATAAACCACGCTGAAATTAAGAGCCCACAGATGCCCAATCCCGTATTTAGCCAATTGCGGAAATTGTGGCCTCGTCGATAGCTTCGAATCGGCTGGTAGAACGCCTGAATCAGACCCCCGTAGCCAAAGTTATGGCCTATACAGTGCGGTCGGGTCCAAGGCTGCATCATCCGCCCCGGGTTGAGAAGAACTCGCCCATGAGTTCACGCTTTCGTCAGCTGAAGAATCACCCAGGTATGGCAATAGGTGTTTGACATTGAATATGTCTGATGTCCGTAGATGGCTAGTTAGCTTCAGCTGGTAGGCGTTGTCGTTGATCTTCTTCAATATTTCACACGGCCCAATTTTCTTGTTGTTCAACTTGCTGTATTCTCCCACGGGATAGCGATCCTTTGTCAATATGGCCCAAACAAAGTCGCCCTCCTCAAAAACTACATGTCGACGATGCTTATTTGCTGCTGATGCATACCTTGCATTCGACGCTTCAATCTGCTTCTTCGCTTCTTCATGAATGCTCCTCAAATGTTCTGCCATCTCGTCAGCCTTAGCACTGTGTCGACCATGGTGAGGAAGTGGAGCAAGATCAAGAGCACCCCTTAGATTGCTGCCATAAACGATCTCAAAGGGAGCCCTCTTGGTGGTGCGGTTGGCAGAGCGATTATAAGCAAATTCAGCAGAAGGCAGGGCGAGGTCCCATTGCTTGGGATTACTCCCCACAAAACTCCGCAGTAGATTTCCAAGGCTTCGATTCACCACCTCTGTCTGGCCGTCCGTCTGTGGATGGTAGGCACTACTATAACAGAGTTTTGTACCGAGCTTCTTCCACAGAGTCCTCCAAAAATGATTCATAAACTTGGTATCTCTATCAGAGGTGATGGATGTCGGAATACCATGAAGACGAACAACTTCCCGGAAGAAAAGTTCTGCGATCTTGGAGGCATCCATAGTCTTCTTGCAAGCCAGGAAGTGTGCCATTTTAGAGAACCGGTCAACGACAACGCACACAGAATCTTTCCCTCCTCTGGTTCGGGGTAAACCCACCACGAAATCCATGCTGACATCTACCCACGGCTCTGTAGGTACAGGAAGTAGAGTGTAGAGGCCTGCATTCGTGGCTGTACCTTTAGAAACCTGGCACACATGGCACCGTTCACCGAAACGGATTACAACATGTTTCATCCCGGGCCAGAAATAGTCACGTGAGATGAGTGCCAACGCCTTGTCACGTCCGAAGTGGCCCTCATTGTGCAGCTCCTCCACGATCTTAGCTCGAAGTGAACAGCCTGGAATACAGAGTTGTAGTCCACGAAAGAGGTACCCATCCACCAACAGATACGATGGCTGCCCCCGGTTTTGGACCTCTTTGTAGATAGGACCAAAGTAGGTATCCGCATCATATAGCTCCCTGAAAGTATAAAATCCCACGACTCGCATCTGCATAGTGGACAATAGTGACGCCCTCCTTCTCAAGGCATCCGCCACCTGATTCTGGATGTCAGCAATATGTTTCAGTGAGAAGGTGAATCGCTGGATATATTCCACCCACCGGCCATGACGTCGACTCAGTTTGTGTGTGTCGTTAATGTATTTAAGCGCCTCATGATCCGAGTGAAGGATAAACTCCCGCTGCATTAAGTAGTGCTCCCAATGGCGCAAGGCTTGAACAATAGCATAGAATTCAGCATCGTATGTACTGTAATTTGCCCTTGATCCATTCAACTTCTCACTAAAGAATGCGACAGGTCGCCCCGCCTGGCTGAGCACTCCTCCAGTACCGACACCGGACGCATCGCAGGCCACCTCAAAGACTTTCTCAAAGTCGGGTAAAGCAAGGACTGGGGCGCTTGTTAATTCCTCCTTTATGATGATGAAGGCTCTCTCAGCCTCATCGGTCCACTGAAATGTCGTCCGTGTCTTTAGGCAATCTGTGATTGGAGCAACAAGACTGCTGAAATTGTGGATAAAACGCCTATAGAAGGAGGCGAGACCATGGAAACTTCGGGCTTCATGTATGTTGCGAGGGGTCGGCCAGTCCTGCACTGCTTGCACTTTGGCCTGATCTGCTTTTACACCTTCATTGGAGACGACAAAACCCAGAAACATGACTTGGCTGGTCATAAAATGACACTTTTCCGGATGGGCATAAAGTTGTTGTTGCCTCAAAGTCTCCAAGACACCTCTTAGGTCCTCCAAGTGAGCCTCCAAGGATGCACTATATACAAGAATATCATCGAAGTACACAACTACACACCTGTCAATGAATGGTTGAAGCACATGATTCATCACTCGCATAAAGGTCCTCGGCGCGTTTGACAAGCCGAACGGCATCACGAGCCACTCGTACAACCCATCTTGAGTTTTGAAGGCCGTCTTCCACTCGTCACCAGGACGCACTCGAATCTGGTGGTAGCCACTCTTCAGATCGATCTTGGAAAAGACCACCGCCCCTGCAAGCTGGTCGAGCATGTCATCAAGCCTAGGAATCTTCAACTTCTGGTTGTCTTTGGGACTTATCCTGTAGGCGGGTCTGTTTGGTAGGCTTGCTCCCGGAACGAGATCGATGTAGTGTTGGATCTCCCTCATGGGTGGAAGCCCCATTGGCAAGTCAACTGGAAGTACATCAGCGTACTCTTGTAGTAGAGGCTTAGCCGCATCTGGAACATCGACAATAGCAGATGATGCAGAGGAACTTTCCCTGGCAACCAGGGCATACACAACCCCAGTTTCATTGGCGGCTTCCTCGAAAGGCTGAGCGATATCAATGAGCATTACCCTTGAATACAGGTTTTTGCCCACTTCTGAGTTGATTCTGGAATCCAACTCTATAGGTCCAGCCTCTTCTTTCATGGGAAGAAGGACGAACTTCTTTCCATCCTTCCAGATGGTATGAGAATTTCGCCTCCCATCATGTATCGCCTTTCAATCGTATTGCCACGGCCGCCCCAATAGTAGATGGCACGCATCAATTGTAACCACGTCACACCAAGCCTTGTCAAAATATTTGTTTCCAATTGAAAAAAAAAAACAAACAGCGTGAGTCCATAATTACCTCAGCTTCCTTTTTCAACAATGTCAGCTTATATGGTCGTGGATGCTTCGCCACTTCTAGGTTGAGTTTTGCAACCACCTCCTTCGAGACGATATTTTCGCATCTTCCCCCATCGATGATGACCTTCAGCACTTTACCTGCGACGGTATAGGTAGTTCGGAAGACATTGGTACGCAACCAATCCTCCTCTTCCCCCTGGCGGGGTGTAAATAAGACACCGTGTGGGACCCGTCTCCACCTAGGGCCTCTTCTGCCTCATCATCACCGTAGATATCATATGCGGGATCACCATCTTCGGCTTCGCCAATCAGCAAGTTCTTTCCTTTAACAATCGGCTATGCGATGTCCCACTTCGTTACAACCAAAACATGTACCACTTGCAGGGTTCCTTGGCGGGACAGCTGAGTTTTCCGCTGTATGAGGCATAGCGGCCTGGGGAGGGCGTTGTGGTGGCTCCCGTGCTTGAAATCTGGAACGATTGTTCGCCAATTTCTCTTCGGCTAGCAACGCCTGTTGTTTTGCCGTGGAAATGTCGAAAATCTCATGTTGGTGTAAGAGTAATTCAACTTGGACGTTATCCCGCAGTCCGCTGATGAATCGCGTCACCAGTTGTTGCTTTGTCTCGTTCAGGTCATTCATCGCCAACAACTTATGGAACTCCTCAGCGTACGTAGCCACAGATCGGCTACCCTGCTTCAGGTGGTGCAGCCGTTGATACATGGTGTGGGCAAAATTGAGGGGCAAGAACTCCTTCTTCAGTTTCTCCCTCATCTTTTCCCATGTGATGATTTTTTACTTGCCACGACGCCCACGCATGGCACGATCTTGCTCCCACCAGGAGGAGGATCGTCCCTTCAACTTGATGGCGACCAATTTCACCTTCTTGTTCTCAGGAATCTCCTTATAATCGAAGATTCGCTCCACCGTCTGGAGCCAATCGAGGAATTCTTCTGGGTCAACACCTCCGTGAAACTCAGGAAGTTCCACTTTGATGCCATCCCAGTTCCTTTCGCGGTCTCCCCGATAACCAGGAAAAGGGTTTGATACATGCGAATCACGATCTGAATCGTGATTCGACTCTCGATCCGATCGACGGGATCGTTGATTCGCTCGAATTTGATCCAACTCTATCCTCATCTCCGCGAGTTGTCGTCGCAACTCATCGATCTCGACATCTCGTAGGTCCCGTTCATAGCCTCCACGTCCACCACGTCTTGCCGTGGCAGGGATCTGGTGCTCTGATACCACTTGACGCCAGCTAGAAGCCGAGAGGATAAGAAATCAGAAGGAAAGAAGGATTTCGTCGGTCGAAATTAGGGCATGCGTGCCTCTTTCTTTTATTCAATCCCCCACGATTACACTAGAGACAGGTCTATATATATGGACCTGTCAAATAAAACCCTAAAAAATACAATTAAAAGCCCAATGGCCCATTATTCAAATCCTAATTAAGATACCAAAAAACAACCACGCTGAAATTAAGGGCCCACAGATGTCTGATCCCGTATTCAGCCAATTGCGAAAATTGTGGCCTCGTCGATAGCTTTGAATCGGCTGATAGAACGCCTGAATAGGACCCCCGTAGCCAAAGTTATGGCCTATACAGTGCGGTCGGGGCCAGGGCTGCATCAAGAACCCAAAGAGATAAGGTTTTGCCTAATGCTAAAACATAACGATCGTATTTCTACATCGACACAACATCGTCCTACATTCATATACGAACATCTCCCACATCATGGATCTTAGAGGCAGTATTATTGTCCATAAGAATTACGCCATCATTGGACTCAGCAAATGTGATGAACCACTCTCGATGCGGACAAATGTGAAAGGTGCAACCACAATCCATCATCTACTCTGAAATAAATGCCACCAAGGACTTCACGACAAATGTAAGAACGGTCGAGATGGTGTGAGTCTCAACAATTCTAACAACAAGGGTTTCTTTCTACTTTTGTTTGTTCTTCAATTTAGAATATTCGTTCCGCTAATATCCCTTCTGAAAAATTCCTATTCTGTTTTTTCATGTCTTATTTTCTTGCCGTTTTTGGTTTTTATCCTAGTTGTTTCCATTTCCTTGTTTTTACTTTCCTATTCCAAAAAAAAAAAGAAAAAGAAAAATCCTTCTTTAATTTTTCTATTTTGTTATTTTCCTGTAGTAATTGGCTTCAATTGTTACTTTTAATTTGATTGCTTCCTATTACATACACTTATATCCTTAAATCAATGTTTTGTGCAAATTATACATTACATGAGTTCAATATTTATGATCTTATATTGAACAAATCTCTTCATTATAAGTTAAGTTAAATGTGCTGGTTTGAAAATATAATTATAGGTTATCTCTAATAATAATATATGATTTTTCATTTTTATTTTGCGTAATTATCTCAACTCTTTATTTATTTTTTATTCTTCATAATTTGTTATCTTATTTTTATTTTCTCAATTCATATAATTTAAATGATACTTATTTCATTAAATAGTAAATGAAACTTGATCAAAATATGTTTTATTTATGTGTTTTTTTATCAAAAGGTCATCTTGTACCAAAAGATTATTCCTAAGATTTTAATTATCAATTAATTTTTTCCTAAAACAATATTAAAAAAAGCGAGGTTGACTATCCTACCCCTGCGCATTGATACTCTTTTTTCTTTTTGTCAAAGATTATTGATTTGATTCTTTCAATTATATTTTCGATGAATTTTCAAATTTAATTCACCAAATGTGTAGAAAAAATCGTGTTCACCATTTTCCACTGCACACATCTTCAACCATCATCACCTCAAAACTACAATTATCATCTAATCATCCATAATAATGACGACTTCGAACGAAAACAAGATGATGATGATCATACTGTTCATGGCTTGATTTGTCATTCCTCTTACTTCAACATGCACTGAATTGATTACATATGTATTAACATACTCAAAATCAATCGTCGGGTCTTGAAATTCCACTACGTGAATCTACTGGGTAGCGAGATAAGGTGTATAAACTCGTGGTGTAGCGTGAATCGAAAAATGCATTTCTAAGATCGTTCTGAACTAAAATCACTAAGGAGAGGGAATACAATCCCGTGCATTATGTTAACTGTTTGTATTTCGTTCATTGTATCTAGTACCAGGTGAAGATCTACTTTGGGGGCAAGGAAAGATTGTCAAAGTAAATAATAGACTTTAATTCGGGGATTGTTTACTTATGGTGTGTCTTTAATGATGATGACGATGTTTTAAAGATTACAATTCACGAAGCGCTTGTTGTTTTTGGTGCATTGTCAACTCCGATGATGACGTATTGTTCACTCCGATAACGTATTATCTGTTCCGATGGCTCATTGTTGACTCCGACGACGGATGTACTGTTAAATCTGACGATGTACTATCAACCCCGACGACGTACTTCGATTCCGAGGACGGCCGTATTGTCGGTTAGGATTTTGAGGATGTTGTAATTATTGTAATTTGATTGAAGATTATATACTGTATTTCTTTTTTTAGTTATAAAGATAAAGTTGAACTTTTAGATTGTAGATGATTGATTGATAATTTAAAAAATAGGATGTGATCAAATTATAAATAAGAAAGAGATGATCAAATGATAATTCTTTCCTTATTTATATTTATATTATTCTAAATAAAGTGTTCATATTTGCATCGTAAAGTATAAAAAAACATAAATGCACACTATTATTTTGAAAACTCATGTTAAAAATAAAACACAAAAACTTTTATTATATAATAATAGTTTTTGTTAGATGATATGATTTTCTTCGGCCCCCTCGCATAAAGCTTCTGATTTCGTCCCTGATCAAACCTGCTCTGTTATCGTACATCGAGATAAGACTCGTAACAAGAGCTTTAGCTTAATAGGATACGTAGAGCGATACTCTATTTATTCTGTATGTCTTTTATGATGTGATGCGAATTGTTACGTTATGGCAATCGTCAATGGGAAATTAGCGGACCACTTCTTTCTAACTAGTAGTACTTTCCAACATTTGACGGATTAGCCAAGTTGAAAAGTCTTGTTGTGATTCTTCAGCTTGATTAACACACTCGCATTGGTTACTGCAGAAAGACTTTGATCAGGAAATAATCCATTGCTTATTGATAGTATCTCTTTTTCCATTGAGCTGAATTTCTGATGTAACTGTAGCAACTAACAAGCGTTAGACATAATTTGAGAAACGATTCTTCTTATTCTTCTTTCTTTGGTGTGTGTGTGTCACACATGAGAGAGAGAGATAAGGAGTATCACATTTTGTTTGTCATGATACATCTCAATGGTTTTATCTCTAAACTAATACTTCTTATATTTATCGAGATAAACTTTAATCCTTATTAATGGACGATCAAACATTATTTTATATAAATTTATTATAAAACATCAATCATAGTATACATTATGTACTTTCGTATGATGGATGTTGTGAGACGAAACTTATCAGAATATATGTTAGACTTAGGGCTGTAAATAAATCGAGACAAGTTGAGTCGAGTATGGTTTGAACTTGGTTCGTTTAAAATTTTAATAGGCTTGGGTTTAGGTTCAAAATTGATTCGAACATAATCGAATTAAACCTGTCAAGTTTGTTTTATAAATAATTAGGCTCAAACTCGGCTCGACTCATATTCTCATTTGAGTTTAATCAAGCCAAGTGGAGCTCGAGACTAACCAAGTCTTCTACGAACATATCTCAATATATTTAGAATTTAAGTTTAAAAATCATTATCGAAATTAAAATCACTATCTAAAATTTTTAATTGATAAAATTGACACAAATAATATATCAATTGACCTTATTTTATTTGGACACACAATAACCTAATAATATATATATAATCTAAAGATATTATAGCTTTTAGGAAAAAAAAATAAGATATTAGAGTTTTATATGTCTTCCGAATATTATGTACTACTGTCGTCTCAAATAAATTATGATATCATGTATTTCGTTCACAATTTAAATAGATAAAATTACGCGTTCACAACTTAATCTATCATTAGATAAAATAGATATCATGTATTTCGTTCACTGAAAATTACGCGTTTGATTTTTATTCTTAACAATATCAGATAAATCTTAAATAGACTCAGAATTAAAGTTCACAACTTAATCTATGATTAGAGTCTCACAACAATAATGTTGTAAAAAATGACGTTTGATTGTATTAAATTAGAACTCGAAGTGTGGATCGTCGCAATTTATTTGGGACAGATGAAGTATATATATTTATGAAAAATAGATTACATATGCATACATATAAATACGAGCCTTAAATAAACTATAGTCGAGCCGTCTGGATGAGCTTATAAATAAGCTGACTCGTGAGCCTATCAAACCGAGTAATAAGTGACTCAACTTTGACTTATTTAATTTCACGAGTTTAAAATAAAACTCATTTAATTTCACGAGCTTAAATATAATCGAGGTTTTATCGAGACAAGTCAAATAGGCTCACGAACTAATTCAGTTTATTTACAATCCTAGATGAAATGTTGTATTTTTAATGAGATAGTGAGAATAATATTATAATAAAACTTTATTATGATGAAAATTTATTACTAACTTATCAAAAATTAACATATAAATTCTAAAATTAAATCCGAAGAATATGATAAGGATATGATGGAGACATAACGGATATCATATCCTCAGTATTATAATGCATCACAAGCTCAAAATCACACAAAATTCATATCCATACCAGTTCGTCAACTCTTCCCTTCACCGGCGTTTACCACTACCCCTCTCCGGTCAAACCTCGAAACCCTAATCCCCAAATCACACACCACCCCCAAATCGAACTTCGATTTCAATCCCTGATCCTTTGATTTCGATGGCGTCGGAGATAGAGGTGATCGGCGACGACGCGGAGACGGCGACACGAGATCGAGAGGCATCGACGACGACGACGTCGAGTGGTGTTGCTGTTGTTGGTGTTGGGGTTGTGGATGAGGAGAATTTGAAGGACGACGTGTACACGGCGGCGGCGTACGGTGATATGGAGAAGCTGGAGAGGCTAGTGGAGAGCGAAGGGTGTTCGGTGTCGGAGCCGGATGGGTTGGGTTACTATGCGTTGCAGTGGGCTGCTTTGAATAATCGAACCGCTGCTGCTCAGTTTATTATCGCGGTATGGTGTTGATGTTGAGTGGTTGATTGATTGATGTCTGAGAGTTGAACGTTTTGTGGTCTTGGTGATTGGTTTTGATGTGGAATGTAGTGTTGGAATCGCGTGGGTTTAGTTTATGATTATTGTGTGAATGTGATTTTGGAATAGTGTAGTCGTCGGAACTGTTGAGTCAGTAGTAAGCTACCCTCCCCCCAACCAACCCTGTGATTGGGAATTCGGCGCATTTTGAGGATATTAGGAAATAGTCTTTCTATATCATAATAGTGGTATTTCTGTGTACAGCTCATCATAAGGATATTATGGGTTGTGACCTTTGCCTTTGTCTCTTGGTAATCAGGAGGGTTATTGGAATGGTCATGTGATGATAGAACTTTATGTGGTTCAGTTTAGGTATTAGTGTAACTTGAGTGCGTCATTGTTATTGCAATCGTAAAAATCAGAGAGGCCATCTACGAGGAACAGTCTATGGCTGGGTATCTGGTGTCTAGTATTCAAAACATTTGCAAGCCTATACATTTTATGGATTATTTTGTGAAGTTGCAATCGGAGTATGCTTTGTGGTGTGGAACTTACGAGTTAAGACTGTTACAGAACCCAGCAACGATGTTCTAAAATAGGCAGAGTTGTTGAGCTTGAGGTTTGCCTGTTTTGAGTGTTTATGTGGCTTTTTTTCTTTCTTTTTTGCTTAGTTTTCCAGGTGTATCATAGTTCGTAAATATTAGCTTCATTTGAACCTTTGCGATATGTATGATTGTCTTTCTCCTTCCGCCGTCCTAGTTGTCTGCTCGATTGATTGAGAGTATTGGAGTGCGGTCTTGGCTTTGAAAGGTCATTTTCTTAGCATTTCAGCTAGTGATGATTCTTTATCATGCCATATGGGATAAGATATATCTAGAAACCTATCAATTTTTCAGTTGGACGATCTGGAATTTCAATTGGGTGATCTGGGCTAGGGTCTCCTCTAAAAGAAAGGCAATGAATGTCTGTGGTATATAGTCTTTCTGTTTCAAGTTTGTGCTTTGTTATTTAATTTCTCTTTTATAAGGTGCTCTCAGATGCTAAACATTGTTATTGATTAACCTTGTTACAGAGTGTTATTGATAACTTCGCTCGTGTTTTGTCATGTTTTTGATTTGTAATGTTAAATTGCAAGATAGTTTTGCTTTCTAACTGGGTATTTCTTTTGATTCCGCTAATAGCATGGTGGCGATGTAAATGCGACGGACCACACTGGGCAGACTGCATTGCATTGGAGTGCGGTGAGGGGTGCAATCCAGGTTGCCGAGCTTCTATTACAAGAAGGTGCACGGGTTAACTCGTCCGATATGTATGGGTATCAGGTGTGTTTTTCTTTTAAATTTCATGTCCTGGCGTTTTGTGCATTGCACATAGAGATGAATTGGAGGTGTCAGTTTGTCATGATAGCCATCCCAGAATGTTAACTACAGGTCTCTTGAGTAGATGAGTGTGTTAAGCCTGTTCGAAAGGAGTAGTTCAATCTGAGTGGCAAGCACCTGCAGAAAAATGTCCTCTCTACTTTTCCCCAAAGATTTTCTACTATTGATGGATATTTGTGATTTTCCATTAAAAAAAAACTCACACTAATTGGCTTGTGACTATTTGGCTTGTGACTATTGGATGTTGGCATATGTCAGCATTTTGCTAGTGATAAAACAAACTCAATAGTTCACTACTGACTATTGGGGGTGACTGCTGGCTACTTCTTTAATCGTTTCTCATGGTTTATTTAGTACTACTTTTTGGATTCAAACATGTTCCTACCCGGGTTGATGTTATATATATCTTTCAATGGTTGCCTAATATGATGAAGATCGTGAATAGGTTGAACTTGTTCTACTCATACTCTTTTTGTTGTGTCTGTGTGACTCCTTGCGTAATTTGTTGTTATTCTTTGATGCTTTCTGGTTTTCTCTGTTGTTTGTTCTTCATTCTCTTTGTAATATTAATGATGTCTGAAAACTTTCTATGCAGACAACGCATGTTGCAGCTCAATATGGTCAGACAGCTTTCCTGTATCACATAGTCTCAAAATGGAATGCTGATCCAGATGTGCCAGATAATGATGGGAGAAGCCCTTTACACTGGTACCTGGTCGCCTTCCATTTTTTTTCTCAATGTTATGTTGTATAAATTTTTGTAATTATAATCTCCCTTTGACTTGCTGCTTAGTGATGATGTTCATCTAACCAAGAGATGATGTGATGACTACGTAAATTATAATGTACAATGATCTTTCAAGCATTTTTTGGTCGTCTGACATGCCTTCATTGTTCATGATTAGGCTTTTTTTAAAAAAAAAAAAAATCCACGTGGTTTGGATAAACATTCTGAAGTGCTGCTCCCCTATATTCAAGTAATAGAAAGATTGGCTGGACCACTTTTTAAATTTTTGGAGATGTCTCCATGGTAGAAGGTTCATATACAGTTCCAAAACACAAAAGGGATATTTTTTTCATTACCTGAGTTCAGGTGCAAAGGAATCAAGAATGAACTGTTACAGCCTCCCAGATATTTTGTTTCCTGTGTTAAGGTCCTTTGGTGGAACTTTTCTAAGTTTGGGGCCTTAAGTTGTGTGGGTGGTGTATGCTAATGCAAGGTCATAATTCATATGTTTGTAGGTAGTAGGTACTGTGAATAGAGCTTTACCTGGACAAAGATGTATTTGTCAAGTTGGGTCTAGAAACGGTGACAATATGCTTTTGGTTCTATACAATGAAATTGTGGGGATTGATAGTTGTGTTTTCCCTGGGAGCAGTTGATTTGATTGGTTGAAATGGGAATGCAGATTACGTGTGTTGTGTGAGGAGAAATTACCTTGTGAACACAATGTTCGATTTATGGACTTACAGAATTAGGTGATTGCATATACATAAAATTGTTGAAGAAAAGATAACCTTGACTCTTATTTGTGAGCGTTGTATGAGCGACAGATGCCCCAAGGATATGTGTGTACTCGAAGAGGTGAATAGGACCAAGGCGGAAATTGGAGGAAATTGAAGAGGTGATCAGGTGAATAAGAGGTGGTGATCAGGTGAATAAGAGGTGACTCTTATTTAGTGACCGGCTTATCCAACGCCAGTTATTGGGAATGATGTAGTTGCTATCATGTAATCGGACTAGTTGAATAAAAATCATAAAATGTTTTATCTGACTGGCTTATCTAACACCATCCACTGCTGAGGCTTGCCCGCTAGTTTCCCTATTTCTTCATATAGTTTTTCTCTGTGTGCGGTTTTATTCTAATTGTTTCCATCTATATTGTTGAAATATTTACCATGGTTTTTGAACTTGGAGAATCGCAGGGCTGCTTACAAAGGGTTTGCTGATTGTATACGTCTGCTTCTATTCTTGGATGCATATCGAGGTCGTCAAGATAAAGAAGGTAATCAGACATCTCGCTTCTCATGTGTGTGTAAAACATTTGTGCACTTCTGGAGTATTACAACAGTAAAGGTCCTATACTAGGCTGATCTTGTTTAGGAAAATGTGTCCTGTGTTTCTTCCACATTGGACTGTAGGTTGTACACCTCTTCACTGGGCTGCTATTAGGGGGAACTTGGAGGCATGCACAGTATTAGTACAAGCTGGGAAGAAAGAAGACCTCGTGGTGACAGATAATACCGGTCTTACACCAGCTCAGCTTGCTGCTGATAAAAATCATAGACAAGTCGCATTTTTCCTTGTAGGTTATTCCTTTCGAAACTAGTTTGCTTAGGTTATCTGCACTTCTAATTTACTTTCGTTGTACTATTTCTTTGTTTTCTTTGTTCCTTCTTCATTCTCTTTTTTGGCATTCCCCTTTTCTTTATCGATGTTCACCTCTTTTTCCCTCCTTTTCCCTCCGTATAAGCCAGCCTTTGCACTGGACTCTTGATCTCCTTTTTAAGGTCAATGCAACTGTTCACCTGCCCAAGTTACTGGCTTTTTCTTGACCATATTTTTCATGCATTCAACATTTTTTGATAAATTCTTTTCGGGCTTGGTGAATGATCCTTCTGTCAAAAAGCATTACGCTTTTCCTCAAAAACTGTTTGAATATAATGTCGGTTGATGATTTATAGATTGTTCCAATTGTTCTCTATGACAATTCGTCTCTTTCAGGGTAATGCTAGGCGGTTACTCGAAAGGCGTTGTGATGGGAATGGGAGGTTCGGAAAACTTTCTAAACTAGGACTTGCACCTCTACTCTGGTGTGTTATACTGCTCATGCTTTTGGCATATATAACTTCAGTCATCATGGGTATCTTCTGAACTTTTATGATGTTTTGATTCCCTAACGTCTGCAGTCTAGATTATGTTTCACTCACTCTTAGTCTCATCGAACAGATGCAGAGTTGCCAAGGTTGACTGCAGGCTTTGGTCTTTTTGCATGGCTGGGTGTCTTTCTTGCATCCGCAGGGCTCGTCATGTTTTATAGGTGTAGCAGGTAATCACATTATCTTCCAAGTTTCAAGTTGTTGCTTGGGCAATCTGTTTCCTATCCGCACAGATCATGCTGTTCTTTACTTCGCTCATTCCTGTGCATTGGATTTATGTCAGGAAGGATCCTGGTTACCTCAGAATGAATGTGCATGATCCACAAACCATGAAAGATGATGTAAGTCTTTCTCTTCGGCTGACAGAAAGCTTCTCTTCTTCTACGCACTGCACTTTTATGGTAGTGTTTTCGAGTTATGTTCCACTCTGAAAGAACTTGACGAACAAGTGAGGTTTGTTTGACAGGAACCTTTGTTGAAGGTTGAGATAAATAACCCTGCTTTGCTGGAGGGAAACTGGTCTCAGCTTTGCATAACATGCAAGGTAAATTCATGCTAGAACCTTCGACCACTGCCCTTTGTTCAGTGTATGAGGAGGCTCTATTTTTCTTGACCTATTTTTTATTGGTTGTGCCATCAGATTGTCAGGCCTCTCAGGGCGAAGCATTGTTCCACTTGCGATCGTTGTGTTGAACAATTTGACCATCACTGTCCTTGGGTGTCAAACTGTGTTGGGAAGGTTAGTGTAAGCTGCTGTCATTGCTCCTGTATCTTTAATTTTATAATATTCTGTGGGACACGGAAAGTGTTGATGGAGGGTCAGAATGTCAATACTTGTCTGCCATTGTGCAGCCAAATTTACATTGAGCTCACGACTCCATGAACGTTAAATGCAGACAATGGATATCTTACATTTATTTTGTGCTCTTAGTTCATGCATTTTTGTTTTATACGTCTATCAATGTACTAGTCTGATCAATTCTTCGAGTCTGAGTCGGCCCGGGCTTGATTGTGCATTTTAAACTTGGTGGATATGTCTTTCTTCTGAACGAAACAAGGTGTATACTTATCTTTCTAGACTCTTTTTAGCAGAAGCTTTTGGCACCTGGACGAGCTTTTTATAGCACCTTGAGCCTTTAGATTAGGTGAACTACTTGGTATTATGTTCACGTGAATGCATGATGTTCAATTTTTTTAAAGCTTTGACATCTCTTTATGAAATTTGCTACATCCTTTTTGAGGAAAGATTCCAAAATTTTATTAACAGTATCTTTGACCTGGGGATGCAGAAAAATAAATGGGATTTCTTTCTGTTCCTCGTGTTGGAAATCTCAGCAATGCTAGTCACTGGAGCCGCTACTATAATAAGTAGGCATTCATTAAATTGAGCTGAATACATGTTTTCATTCTCTATAAAGCCAAGTGCAATCGGATATAACCTTCACGCAATGCAGGAATATGCACCGACCCAGCTGCTCCATCTTCTTTTGGAGCATGGCTGAACCATACAGGCACCCATCATATCGGTGCTGTTTCTTTTGTGGTTATGGACACCTTCCTCTTCTTTGGAGTAGCAGTGCTGACCTTTGCGCAAGCTTCACAGGTATGCTTTCATACCGGTTTGATTTAACGGGATTTTTTTTCCCATTTCATCTTGTTGAACGACACCTAGGTAACTATTCTTTTTGTGTTTCTTATTTGTCATCGAAAGAAACCCAAGTTGGATAGTTGAGACTCTTGTTTTAAGTATTGTTTCTGCTTACAGAAAATACAAATTTGATGTCTTCCCCTTTGTTTGGCAGATTTCGCGAAATATCACCACGAATGAAATGGCTAACCTTATGCGCTACAGCTACCTTAGAGGTCCAGGTGGTAAATTCAGGAACCCCTATGATCACGGGATCAAGAAGAACTGTTCGGATTTTCTTCTGAATGGTTATATCGAAGACATAGAGTCTACCGAAGACTCATCTCGACGAGAAGGGATCAGTATGACTCATATGCCAAGCCACCCATCCTTGCAGAACACGGGACATTCCCATCAAACAAACGGCCATGGTCATATCGCCATCGATATGAACTCCAGGCATATGAAGTCCAACCACGGGCATGTTCATTCTTCAAATTGTAGCCATCAAAACCACGCAAAAGCAAGCGCGGCTCCCCTAGGCTTGGGTCTTGGCCTCGGAAGAATGGCAGCCCGTTCTGGCGCGGCAGCTTCATGACATATGTTGTGTTTCATTGAGGAAACAAGAATTTCTGTACAATTGTGTGAGAGTAAAGATGATCAAGAACTCACCGCTGAGATGTGATTTTTGGTGAGTTCATTGTGTAATTATAGTTTGATTTTACATGATTAAGTTGTATCTTCGCCTTTGACATCACAGGGTAGCAGAAATTGTCTCAAGGGTACCAAGGAGGACACCTTGCTGTAGGAAAAATTCTACGTATGCATGACTGGTACATTGAGATTTGTGTGTTATATTCAATTTATGATTTGTCTTTTTGATGTGATGAATCCTGATTAATCGTGAATCTATATTGTCTTGAGATGCTTTCTTCTCCTTTTTAGAGTGTTATCGAAATCTTGCAACCTGAATGGGATTCATAATACTATGATTATTGTTTTTCCATATGCTTTCTCCTGCTATTAAGAATGATTGATTTAATGATATAAGTTATTTATTTTTAATCATGAGATTAGATATTCGATATTGTAGATCGTTGTGAAGCAACATCAAATTCATTGTCAACTTGGAACTAGAAGAGTAACCAATACAACAAATATTTATAAATCTTTTTTTAATAAAAGAAGTTAAATTAAATTAGTGGGTTAAACTTCTAGAATAGATACGGTTTGTATGAAATATTCGATCTCAGAAGGCTATGTATGAAATATTATAATCTTTTTTTTATAAAGATATATGAATTATTATAATCTTTCTTTTTGATAAGGATGTATGAAATACTCCGTCGGTTTCATTCAAATTGTAATATTTTTTTGATGTTTTATTTAAATTATAATATTTTTATATTTAATAAAATTTTCATACAAAAATATCAAATATATACGTATTTTATATCATATCAATTCACTCATCAATTTCTCTTTTTTTCCTCATTCCTTTATCTCACGTACTCACAAGAATAAAGTTATTATTTTTTACTAATTGAACACAAAAATAAATTATTGTGTCGGGTCAAATCGTTATAATTTCATTGAAACGAATGGAGTATTATAATTGAAATCTAGTGTATCTTATACTTCATTTGTCCATAAAAAATACAACACTTGTCTAATTTAGATGTCCCATAAAAATTATAACAATTCTATATTTTGAATTTTTTTTACTAGACTATCAAAACACCCATACTATTTATTTCATCCGTTCTATAATATAAATAATAGTTGTCTATTTGACTCATCCCAAAATATATACAATGTATCATATTTAATAACCTTTTTCACATAAAAAAATATCAAAATAATCATCATTTGTTATACTATATCTATTCTTTTCTAATAACAGGTACAGTAAATCTCACTATTAGTAAAAAAAAAAAAATCTTTTTTCATCAAATTTCACACAATTTCAACACATATAAATTCCTATGTCGGGTTAAACCATTGTCTATATTTTAAAATGGAAAAAGTATTTTATATCATATCATCTCATCCCATTATTTTTTTTTTTCACTCCACAAAACTACAAAGAGATAAAGATAACTTACAATATAGTCAACACAACCATTAAAATACTACCCGAGTCAATATATTGTACTTATTTCGTCCCATAATATTTACAATGATCCGATACAAAAATATATACGTGTGTTAAATTTAGGTAGAATTGATGAAGAAAAAATTTAGGGATAGTGAAGCTGTTGTGACAAGAAATAGTGGGTATATTATAACAAATATAATTGATATGATTTTTTTAAATTAAACATTAATTAAAAAATTATAAATAAATTAAAATTAGAAAAAAAAAATATTATAAAATGGAGATATTATTCATGAAACGACGGGAGTACTTACACCATTTTATCGTGAGAGCACCCCACAATAACACATGCCAAAGCTCTGACCTGTCCCAGTCCTTGACAGATCTATATCAATTTTTAATTTTGAGTATCATCCCATAATATATTATGTTATATTATTATGAGATCTTATAATATATTCTTAACATCTATGTCTATTAATGTAATAGTCATTGAGGTAATTTTACTTAATATATTTAATACACCCTACGTCTCGAAATATTTTGCAACACTTCGAAAAATAACATTTCGAGGGACGATCAAATATTGTTTTTTAAAAACTTATCATAAAATATTAATGATAATTTAAGTTATGTATTTCAACTTGATGGCATTGGCATAATTTTCGTACGTTATTAAGATGACAAATAAAATTTCTCAAGATACGTATTGAATATCATAACGATTGGAGTGTTGCATTTAATATGGGACGGAGGAAGTAATCAACATCAATAATTATGAAATAAAGAAATTATTTCTTTCATATTTCTCTTTTGTATTATATATATACTACTACCTCCGTCCCATAATTTTTACAACTCTTTTGCATTATTATATAAACAATTTGAGAAACTTCGTTATTCATCTAAACGATACACTTTATATTTTTCATAACCCTCAGGTTATAATACATTATATTTACTATCGTTAATGTTTCACGATATTTTCTCAAAAAATAACATTTATCGTCTCGTAACATCAGTCAAATCTTGTATCGTCATCCGTCCCTGATATAAAAAATTATAATCTTTTTGGGACGGAGGGAGCTTCATATATGTCTTGATAAAAACATGTGTGTGTAAATTTTTTTGTTGTCAGTGTTAATTATTATATAAAAAAATACGATTGAAAATATTTTATTGTAAAAGGGCAAGAGTTTTTCAAAAAACAAAAAACAAAAAAATCAAAAGTTTTTATATAACATATGTAAGGTTTGAGTTTCAACCTAGAGGGGGTGAATATGTTGTATAAGACTTTAGTGGTCTTTTTATGCAGAATAATGTTACTACTCAGTTATTCTGCAAATGAGGCTGTCTAGTCTGTACTTGAGATTTATGACTCTTTGAGTCCAGATGAGATTTATGATAAATGCAGCTTGTTCCTTGGAGATGTTTCCGGTTGAAAAATGGTATTGGATTTGTTTCCTCGAATTAATGCTTCAAGTTTGCTACCTTTTATTCTCTGTTGCTTCTTACAAGCATTGTTGCTCTGATTTAGGTTCCCCGCTAATGAGCTCCATAAAACTCAAAGACCTGGCCCTGAGAACAAGGTTGGCAGTGACACAGAAGATGACGACGACGATGATGAAGATGCAGTCGAGGAGGATGACGATGACGATGCTGGTGATGAAGATTTCGAGGGTGAAGAGAAAGATGATGAAGATGACGGTGACCCTGAATGTGATGCTCGGGCCAATGGCAAGGTTGGAAGTGATGATGAGGATGAAGATGATGACGACGAGGATGGGGATGCGGATGAGAACGAGGAGGAAGACGAGGATGAGGAAGAACGCCCTGCGAAAGAAGAAATAAGTAAACTTCGAAGTGTTAATGTTGTTGGAGTGCTTTGTTTCTTTAGCTTCTGCTGTAGGATTGGAGACGGGTTTGTATGTTTATCTGGTAGTGTAGGATACTATTATGTTTTTGTTCGAAGATGGATGTTGTTTGTGGCTTGATTTACGTCGATTTATATAAGTGTTTTTCCGTCATCTTGTAAAATCATCTTTGTTGCTCGAGAAATTGGTAGCTTTGCTGGTTTCTGTTTTGAGTCTTCTCAACATTACTAACCGATCATGATCTTATCACCACAGATGACTTGACATCATAAGCTTGAAGTGTGTGACTGTGTATAAAATGTATCGAGTCCACAATCATAGCTATAACAAATAAAGTTTGGACTTCATGTCTCGAGTCTCATCAGGCGAGGAGAAGTCACTCACCCAAGAACTTTCTGGATGTGTGATATCACAATATAATACGAAAGGCTACTAAGTATGAATGGGATGACCGATGTGAGAGGGTGTTTTATAAATTCAAGGAATCTCTTACTACTAGAGGGCGTTTTAGAAATTCAAGGAATCTCTTACTACTACTCCAATTCTGATGTTACCATCTTGTCAATAAGGGTTCGAAGTCTATAATGATGCATCAAAGCATGGCCTGATATGCGTTCTGATGAAGCATGAAAAGGTGATAGCATATGTATCTTGATAACTCAAACCCTACGAGCAGAACTATCCAACTCACGATCTTGAGCTTGCAGTAGTTGTCTTTGCACTTAAGATTTGGAGGCATTATCTGTATGGGATTTTCTGCAACGTATACACTGATCACAAAAGTCTCAAGAATATTTTCACTCAGAAGGAGTTGAATATGAGACAGAGGCGATGGCTTGAATTCTTGAAAGATTATGACATCAATGTACAATATCATCCTGGTAAAGCCAACGTCGTCACCGACACATTGAGCCGCAAGGGTGGAGTCTTGAACACTATACAACAAAAGATGATAGAGGATCTACAAAAACTAAAAATCACTATGGTCAGTGCAAGGGACCACAAAAGTTTTATGGCCATGAAAGTCAAACCGACGCTTAGGGACGAGATCATGGTTGCTCAGAAGGATGACCCCCAGATCAACTTGATTCTAAAAAGGTTAGCTAGCGGTAAAGTTAGTGGTTTTCAAAAGCGAGAAGATGATATACTATGGTTTCAAGGAATAATTTGTGTTCCTGCAAAGGAGAATCTAAAAAAAAAAAAAGAATCATGGGGGAAGCTCATCAAGAGCCATACTCTGGTTATCCTTGCAGTAACAAGAAGTACAAAGACCTGAGGAAGAATTTATGATGGAGTAACATGAAAAAGGAGATAGTCGAGTTTGTGTCACGATGCTTAACATGTCGGCAAAGTAGAGCATCAATGACTAGGAGGGTTGCTACAATCCTTGGAAATTCCAAAATGGAAATAGGACTCAATAGCCATGGCTTTTGTGATAGGTTTACTTATAACCCCTCGGGGAATGAATATTATATGGGTAATAGTGGATCGACTCACCAAGTCGGCTCATTTTTTCGCTATCAAGAACACAAGGAGTTTAGAACATCTTGCAAGGAAGTATATTACGAAGATTGTTTGACTTCATGGAATTCCTACTTCCATTGTGTCAAATTGTGACTCTCGTTTCAAAGCAAACTTTTAGAAGTGATTACATAAGGCATTGGGAACAAAACTAAACTTTAGTGCTACCTTCTATCCAGCAATAGATGGTCAAACGGAGCGCATAATACACTCTCGAGGACATGCTTAGAGCATGCGTAATGGATTTTCAGGGATCATGGGAGTAGCGCCTTTCACTAGTTGAGTTCTCATACAACAATAGCTATCAAGGTAGCATTGGAATGGCATCTTATGAGGCATTGTATGGTCATAAGTGTAGTTCACTGGTATGTTAGGCTGATCTTGAGGAAACAAAGATGATAGGGCCAGAGTTGATTCAAGAAACAACAGAAAAGGTGTGTTTGATACTATCTTAGATGCAGAAGGAACAAGATCATCAAGTAATGTATGCCAACAATCGACGAAGGTCGCTAGAGTTCATGGTAGGCGAGCATATGTTCTTAAAGGTTTCGCCAACTAAGGGAGTCCTCAGATTTGGTAAAAAGGACAAGCTGCGACCAAGGTACATAGAACCATTCCAAATTATGGAACGCATAGGGAACGTGGCATACCAATTGACGCATAGGGACTGTGTTTGTACAATCGTTCTTTATTTATAGTATTCTATTGTACGTTTAGGTTGTTATGAGATGATGACGGTGGTAGAGGGGTGCACTCTTTGGTGTATATTTCGCATTGTCTCAAGTAGAAGGAGGCCATAATCGAGTACGAATGATTGAGGGTAGGTAAGAGGGTGGAAGCGCGGGTGCATTGTTTGAGCGTACTGTTTTGTAGATGTATATTTTTGGATGCATTAATCGGGATGCACTCTTCTGACACTCTGTTTTGTAGATGTCAGTTTTTGGGTTGTGAGATGCATTATTTGAGAAGCACTATCTTTAGAGATATCTTGTTTTGCATGACATGGGTTGAAACGTATTGTATGGACGCACTGTCGTCGATAACGACTACGATGCTTATGAAGAGATTGTAATTGTAATTTGATTTGAAATAAATATCTTACCTTATATTTTTAGATATAAGTGAATATTATGTTTTCTTAATTATAAAGACAAATTAGTGCATAAATTATGATGATGATTGATTGATTAAAAAAATCTTTTGTATGATTTATTGATAAATAAGTTTTAAGAAAATGACATATGGGTAATTCTCTTTTAAATTTTTGATATAAAGTCACTTTATACTTTATGTGATATAAAGGTGAGAAAAAAGAGAGAAAAAAGAATGTGAAAAAAGATGAGTTGATGTGATATAAATAAAAAGTAAATATATTTTAATATTTTTGAAAAAAAAATTCAAATAGGATAATGTTATAAATATTATTTGACGTAAAAAAAACAAAATGTTGTGTTTATTCTGAAACGGATGGAGTATTTATTTAGTAAAGTGAAAAAATGATTTATGATAAACACACATAAAATTATACGTGAAAATGATTAAGATTAATTTTTTTTAAGATGTTAATGAATACATACATATTCTTTGTCAGATTTATCATTTTCGAATTTAAATTTGACCCAAGACGACTATTGAATTAATTTTTCGAGACACCCGACTCATTTCTTTCGAATTGGACAATGAATAAGTTGCCAACCAAAAAGGTAAAAGAAAACAATGAATAAGCAAACCTTTTCTTTTCTGTTTTTTTTCTTAATGATGAATAAGCAAACCTTTCATTATTCTCAAACCACATGGGCCGGGCAAAAGTCGGCCGTGTCGGACGCGGGCCGAGTGGGCCGGACATGACAATTACAAAATGAAAACAGAACTCGACAGATGGCTCTTTGTTAAGCGGACAAGGTGTGCTCAAAAGACATGGGAGGTTTTAGCTTTACACGTATATGCACATGTTACGAGGGAATCGTCAAACATCTTCCCCGTAGTTTATGATTTCAGATACAGCTATTATCAAACTTTTGTAATGCGATATACTGTGATTGTGATTTGATAATATTTATAATATGAATACCTTCCACGTATCAATCGGTTATGGGTTTGTTTTTTATTTGATACTTCTTTCTATCATAAACAAATTATAATCAAATAATTTGATATAATTATTTATATATATGTTAAATTTAAAAGAAAAGATCATCTTATTCTTATGAGCGTAAGAGACAAAGATGAATGAGAAAAAAGAGAAATAGAATAGTGATGAAATTATTCCTGTGATATAAAATATGAATAGTTTGATTCTTTTATAATAAAAAAAATTGATAAATAAGAAATGTTATAATTTGAATAGAATAATTCAAAAAAAAAAATATAATTTGAATATATGTGAAGGAATAGATTGGTTTTTGTTTGAAACCAACTAAACGTGATTATGGTCAAGTTTGTCACTAATGCAACCAATGAATATATCAGGACTATACCATTCATGGATTTTTTCTTTTCAAATTAGATTCTTTTACAAACAAAATTTTGAACAATTTAATTTTTCTAATTGTTTTTTTTTTTTCATTGTGTAGGGGGAAGAGATGTCCTTCGTTTTTATTTGGCTTGAAGACGCACGAGATCATTGTCTGAAAAGACGCAGTGCGTCTTTAGTCTTGTTTTTTTTTTTTTTTTTTCTACTTTGCTTTGTCCTAACATGTCTTCTTTCCTAGTTTTGTTTGGTTTGGATCTTCTTACATTTTTACCTAGTTTGTCCTATTAATATCATAGAGAGAATGATTTTACCCTAATTAGATAAGATTATTATTTATTCATTACAAATATTAAACCTAACATTTTTCTTAGAGAAATTAAAACGCAACTAAGATAAGAGAAAACACAAAACGTTTATAAAATTATAACCTAATTAAATAGTCCAACAAGCTCCAATGATCTTAATTAAACTAATTTATATCCAAGAATAAGGAATATTAGATTTGTTCCGTTGTACAAGGACTAACTGATTCGTTGTCCACTAATCAAGCAATTTAAGTAATTTCAAATTTCATATGGAATAAAATAACCAAGTGACTTTCATACTATTAAATTAACTAAGTGACTTCATACTATTAATAATTTAACTGATTTCACTAATTCTACAATAATACATTATATAGGTTAAGCAAATTTCATACGTTACAGAAAATAATCAAACAGTAATTTTGGGCCTTTTCAAAGTTGAATTTACCATATTTTATAAATTACCTAATCACTATAATCAAACTACAACCAATTGTAAATAGGTTGCGAATGAAACACTAACTCCAACTTGTTTCATAATTTACGGGACCTAATTTAACATTATGCGATTATGAAAAATGATTTCAAATGAAGCTGATTACTACACACGGTAATTTATTTAACTAATTTCAGATTTTACCTTAACTATTTAATGCCAAATTATGATACTTATTGTTTAATTAATAATTAGAGTTAATTGAACTAACTACAATTAATTGTACATAAGTAGTAATTTTATCATCAATTTTTTTCACTAATTACCTAATTTCTAATTTTATAATTTTACTAATTGTTTCTTAATTTAATACTCAATCCGTTCCATAAAAATTATAACACTTATTTTTTTTAAATGTCCTCTACTAAATATAAAATTTTCTAATTTGATAAAAAAATAATAATTACAATATCCTAATTTAAAATTTTTATTCATAAAAAATTCATTATAAACAAAAAAAAAAATCCGCCATTCATCAAACACAGTTGTCATCATCATCAGTCCCTTTGAAATTAGCAAGATGTGGACCTGTGTATAGTGAGTCGATGGTGGACGAGCTATCAACTTGGATAGCCTAAAAAAAACAACAAAATCAATTGCCCCTAATCCTACACCTATACACAAAATGGCAACAAGATACAGTGTATATCATATGCGTCACCTTGCATGTTGGACTCGCCCACTTTGCCTGCGGGCCCACATTAGTCAAACTCTCCTTAATTAATTACACCAAATAATCTCCCTCCTGTATAAATACGCATCTCCCCTGGTTTCAATACTCAGAAAACACAACAACAAACACACAGAACAAAATCAGAGTTCTCTCATCTCTCTGCAACAAAAACCATGGCAACATCAGCAGCAGCAGCAACGATCTCCACAGCACCAAGAACAAGGAAAAGAACCAGCGCCGCAACACCAGTGCTCCGCTCCCTCTCCAACTCCTCCTACACTTCACCTGGATCACTCCCCCCTTCGCCCTCGATTTCACATAGCCGCTCGATCGCCACTGCGGCGGCGTCGAATCAGAGCCGGAGAAAATCATCGTGTATGTGTTCTCCGACGTCGCATCCAGGTTCGTTCCGCTGCAGCCGCCACAAGAACACCGAAACGATTGATCATTCATCATCGGCCGCGGCTGTGATGCCGTACAGGTCGAAGGGGTTGAGTGCTAGGAGATCGGCGATGACCAACTCCCTGGTCAGGATTCGGACCGTCGAGGGTGATCTGATCAGACGCGCTCTCGCAGCATCGATTCGGCCCTCTTTGCAGCAGCAGAGGAGGAGATTGGAGTTTCGAGCAAGGCCGAGCAGGCTCTCTGTTATGTCCATAGATTAAGGATTGAGGAAATTGTTAGGGTTTTGATATGAAATGTTGTATATTGGTGTTTGAAAAACTTTTGAACATATGAAAAGGGAACTATTTGTTGATATTGAAGTGAAATTGATTGATTTAGTTTGGCATCAATTAATTGTATAGCCTGAAATTCATCGCATTATGATTATTGATGGAGTTGAGTTTAAAATGAAGTGTCATCGTGCATGAATGAAGGGTTTTTTGGTCTTATTGATCCTAAATTTTATACAATTTCATCATTGTAGGAGATAAACAGAAAATATTTGTTGACAGAGAAAATATTTGTGCTACATGTCCTTACAGTATCCGCTCATCCTCTCAAAGAAATGTTATCAGCATGAGGACATATCATGCCTACCATTACAATACAGGGAAAACATAGGGTATTCCTTACTACAGTGGGACGTTTGTTCTTGCAATATGTTGACGCATGGTAATGCATTCAACATGCAAGGTTGAACTTTATTCAGCAAAATCAAAAACTTGTTGGCAAATTTTTGAATTCCCCGTCCATTTCTGATATCCAGTAGTAGAAAGACTCTGTTTTCATTTGGAAAATGAACTAACAGAGATTTGGAAAATGTATTGGGTTACACTGATCCTAATGGCATAATGTTCATCCAATGAATGCATACGAACAAAGCATCATTTGTGGCTTCAGAATTGACTTAAGCAGAATTCCACGAAAAGTTATGATGGGATGGCAAAGAGAAGGTATGGGTTTTGAGGAAAAACAACCTCAACGTGGTTAGGACTGGTGTATGCACATCAAAAATCTGGCAAGCAATTTTACGTCTGCCTGTTGCTCAACATACTTAAGGGGAACGCTCATACGATGACTCCAAGATAGTTTCTTTAAAAAGAAAATTCCGTAGGATTTTTATTTGATCAATCGAAGAATTCGCAAATTTTGAAAATTTTTTAAATTAATTTTCGTTGACGGCTCAATCACAAAGTAACTCGTATTTCAAGATAGTTGGTGGAGTCATATATCCAATATTCAAAAAAGCGTGCTGCCATCGGGGCATTTTACAAAGCAACGGAGAATGGCACGAGGCTTTGTAGGAGGCTAATTTGTTTCAGTGGACACCAACTGCGGGAGCTGTTTGTGACCATTCTGCTTTTTAATGATGTGGGTGATGTTCTGCAATCATGGGAGACATTGGAGAGTTTTGGCTGATGACATTGAATGTCGTCAGAGGCAATTGTGCAATACAGATGACTTGATTGTCCAGGATCCAATGAAACGGAAGTTGAGCTTATTGGAGATTGATCAGCTGCTTCGGAAACATGGAAAGTCCGTACAAGATTTTCCAACTTTGCCACCGATAACACGTTTTTATCATCGTAGTGCATCAACACACTCATACAAGAAGAACTGTCATGTGATCGAGCACGATTGTAAAATGAGCACTCCAGAATGTGTTGAAATGGTCTTGGTTCAACCCGACTTTATCTTCTATGTTTGCTTGGTCAATGCACAAGACTTGGTCCAAGTTTCCAAACTACTAATCAAAGCAAGAAAAGCAGCAAAACAGCGAAGTAGAGAGAAAAAAGGGGGAAAAAAACAGGGAAAAACTGGTCTGTGCATTGAAAAAAAAAAAAAAAAACAGCCGGATCGAAGTCAATCTGTGTTTGGATCAAGCTGATTTTTGATCACCATGTACCGGACATCTTGTTCTTCGTATTCAACGGTTGGATCGTCCATCAGAGTTTCGTACATCCATTAATCCGGTTCCGAACAACAGTGATAGTTTTTTATTATTTCCATCCTTATTCTTTTAGTGGTGTTGTTCTTACTTGTTGATTTTCACTATGTATAAGTGAATCTCGTTACTGTGCGATTAGAGACGTTATCGTCTTATTTGTGATGATATCTAGGTTATGTATCTAGTGAAACTTGATTTTATACCAAAATCGTGAGAGTGAAGTGTTTGGGTGGACTCCGAGATCGATCCCATGGTTTTTACTTCCTAAATTTTGGGAGGTTTTCCACGATAAAAGTATTGTGTTAAGTTCGTCTTTGATTTTTCGGATTGCATATGATCTTTGGCCCGGTTGAAACATTTCCTCGCATGTTTAACCAAATCGGAAAAGTTACTGTCTTTTTCCAAAACAAGTGGTATCAAAGCATCAGTGATTTGTTTAAACGATGGAAACTAGGACCCAATGGATGGTTAGTTTAAATGAAAGAAATTACCATGTGTGGAAAGGAAAAATAGAGGATCTCCTTTATATTAAGCGATAGCACTTACTAGTTTTCGATGATAAAAAGGCGGATGATAAACAGGATGACGAATGGATTCTAGAGCATAAGGTTGTATACGGTTTCATTCGACAGTTTGTTGATGATAATGTGTTGAATCACATTAGTAAGGAGAGGTGCTAAGAAATTATGGAGCAAGTTGGAGTCCTTATATGCTAGAAAAATCGACAATAATCAAATGTTTCTAATTAAACAATTTATGGGCTTGAAATATAGGGATGGTCAATATATATCCGATCATTTGAATGAATTTTAAGAGATTTTAGATCAATTATCTGTCATGAATATTAAGTTTGCTTGGTATTTTATCATACTCTTGGTAGACTTTTCTATGATTTTGAGTAATTCAACTTCTGAAGGTGTTGTCACCTTGAACTTTGTCAAAAGTGGCATTTTGAATGAGGAGATGAGAAGAAAAATTCAAGGTTCCTCCTCCTCTTCTCATCTTGACACTTTACTGAATGAGAGCAGGGGGAGGAGTATGGGTAGAGGTCAAAAGGGTAAATACAAGGGTCGTAGCAAATTCAAATTGTGATAGAAAAATATTCAATGCCATCATTGTGGCAAGATGGGGCACATCAAGAAAAACTGTTTTCAGCTAAGACGATAGAAGAAAAATGGTACTAACAGTAGTGAAAGGAAATACTCTGAAATCGATTCTCGTGTCACGTCTGCTACCAATGGACTCATTATTGTATGCTATGAGGATAATGCCAATTTAGAATGCATTTGTACAAGTTGGGTAATTGACAGTGGAACCTCGCTCCATATCACGTCAAAGAAGGAATTCTTTGATTACTATACACCAGAGGACTTTGGCTCTTTGAAAATGGAAAATGACGGTCTAGCCAAAGTGATAGGTGTTGAAAATATGTATTTGAAGACTATCAATGGTTCAAAGCTAGTTCTCAGGGACTTCAGACATGTACCAGATATCCATTTGAATTTGATTTCGGTTGTAAAACTCGATGATAAGGGTTATTATAGCACTTTTGTAAATGTCTCTTGGAAACTCAGTAAAGGTTCCTTAGTTGTGGTTAGAGGGAACAAGGAGTCTTCCTTGTACTTATTGCAAACAAAGGTTTCTGCGGACAGATGTAGGGTTGCAGAAAAAGAAAATTCAACTGAGTTATTGCATAAAAGGCTTAGCCATATGAGCGAGAAAAGTATGAGTGTGTTACCCAAGATTAATTTAGTCTCTTTGCGAAACTTGAGAATTTGCACATTGCTTGATTGGAAACATCATAGAGTATCTTTCAAAAGTCACCATACTTTCAGAAAATCAGATTTATTAGAGTGGGTACATACAGATGTTTGTGGTCTGATTCGACTAACAATACTTGGTGATGTTGAAGAATGGAATGACGTGTTATGTCCAAGGATGCTTGTCACTCTGAATAACTTATTCAAAAATTCTCGTACTTATGCTGTAAAAAAAATCATCGAAGCTGATTTTTGAGGTGATGTTCGTACCTACAACTTCAGTAAATATGGGAGAAAGAATTTTCTCATGTCGTATGTGGTTGACAAATGGTTTTTCATGTTTGCATGTGGCGTGTGTGATTGGGAAGTTTTTCTTGTCGTTAAGTAGCATGATCGATACTTATTTCTTTGTTGAAAACTACAAGAAAAGGTACGAGGCTGTCGTATATTCTATTCATTCATCTATTATCGTCCAAATTGCAACAACCATGGATGTTGTTATCGCTCCACCTACTACGGGTAGGCAACCTGATAGGCCGAAAAAACATCATATTATGTCGAGTAATGAGGAGAGAAGCGCTATAAAGTATAGTAGGTGTAACAAGTTTGGTCACCATAATATGAAAACGTGTCAAGACGTACCCTAATCCAGAATGCCTTCGATGAAAGATCACAATCTCAGTACGAATTCATGAACCAACTATGTATGCTTAATTGTCGATGTGGATTGAATTGGGGTGTTTTTTTTCTTTTAGGGTAATGAATTCAGAACGTCGGGGATGTGTTTGATGAGGGAAGGTGGTGCGCGACCGTTATTTTTGATTTTATATGTTTTTGGAATAAAGAACCTGTTTGTATCTTTTTGGGTTCTTTTCATCGTTTTGTATGTTTGGGTGATTTTTTCCCTTCGTTTCATAATATAGATAATGCAGGACCACGTGATCGAAAAAGTTCACGACGTTACAAATATATTTTGGGATGATCAAACGATATTTTTTGTAAATTTATCGTAAAATATCAAATATAGCGTAAGGTAGAAACTATAATTCTGGATAATAAAATTCATATAATATTATTTATATTAAAAAAATTAACGCATCGAAATTCATAACAAATAATAATATAATTACTATGTAATGCTATCTATATTATGAAAGTGATGTAGTATCTACTCCCTCCGTTCTAATCTAATTACATTCGTATTTTACATTATCATGTACATATGAATATAAGTGTCGTTTATGTATCAAATTATATTTGATCGTTCCGTAATATATGTTAGGTTGAAGTACGTAACGTACATAATCGTTGATGTTTCACAATAAATTTTAAAAACGTATATTTGATCGTCGTTAGTTCATATCAAAATTTTATTCATATATATATCATATCAAATAATTAAACTTAAATTACGATGGATGAAATATGAAATTTGGACGTGCTCTTGTGTATCAATGGGAGAGAAGGCAACGCTATTTTTCTCTAGGATTCTTATCCACTCAGACCACGGTAGTCCGAATCCACCTCTCGGTCACTCTCCAGTCTCTCCCTTCTCTTCTCAACATCATCTCTCGCAGCAGCAGACCCTATCGCGCTCCTCTTTGCTTCTCCCAAATCAGCACATATACCATTTTCTTCTGTTCTAGCTGGTAATAGTTCATCAAAGGAACAACAAGAGGAAGAGCCCGATTGAGAGGGCAAATAATCGAAATGACAACTTCACCATCAGTTCACTCTTCCCATCTCTTCTTTCTTCCCAAAACCTCTTGTTTCTCCATCACAAGGTACTCTCACTACTCCTAATATCTTTAAATGTGTATTCATGCACTGAGCTTTCTTGTGAATTTCTAGACTGTAAAATCAGATCCAGATTCACAAGTTATTGAGTTTGTGGCTTTAGGAGATATGCAATATGTTATTTAAAGTATAATATTCTGAATATCAATATATGAATAAACATGTTAGCTGTCAAACATATATATATATATTATACATGAAGATCTATATCGAATATTTACTAATATCAAAAAGAGATTATAAATTTTTAATTAAATATCCGTAATTTTCAAATTCTCAGGTTCTCGTATAATATTATATATGCAACATTATTTTATAAGGATATAAGATTAACTGTGGATATTATTTTAAATGTAAAATTAGGACATTTACAAAGATAAAATATCCTTAACACAAGCTGCCCAAATGTTATCTGTACTCGTTCATTGAACATAGCTTTTGATTTTCGGTCATTCAAATAGTAGTAATACCTCTTTTAAAGTTAAATCAGCGAGTAATGCACTTTAATCGTTCTTTTGTCATTGATTAGTTTGGAAGAGATGCTCGTTCGTGTTCTTCCTGTTGCAACGGCTTGACGGAGGCGTTTACTAATTATGAAAATCGTGTATCTAATTGTGTGATGGATTTCAGGATTCCGTCGTGGTTGCCTGCTAAAGTTGAGTGCTTCCAGGGAAAGCTAGGTAAACAACTCCCGTTGTTATTTTCGTCGTTGTTCCTTCCTAGGTGGCTGTTCCATGTGGACTATTAGAACCTTGGATACGATGTATCAGTGAATGTGAATTTGGTTTTGGTAATGTATTCGACGAGCAGAAATAGCTGAATCTGGTTTGGATGGGTCATTAAGCTTAAAGCCGGTGGCTGCGACCGTTTTGACCACAAAGAAGAAAGAAGTGGAGGATGTTTTGACCTTCTTCCTCGAGCAACAAGGCCTAAGCAACATAGTCGCAGCAACGGTTGTCAAGAAGTCGGATCTATTCTTGGAGCACCTTGTATCAAGGCTTCACATTTTGCATGATACCGGGGTTATGACAGGTTTGACGTCTTCTCAGGTTCCCTCTAATAGGCTTATAGAATTTTTCTCATATGTGAACTCGGCTTTAGACAAATTCTCTTGGCACTTGCAGGGAGAGTGCTCACAGCTTTTGAAATAAGGGAAGCTGTAAGCTCTTATCTTGAAGCTCTCCTTGCTGAACACGGTGACGCTCTCATCGATATGATACAACGCTTTCCGAATCCACCATCTGAAGTGGAATCAGCTCCACGGACTCCATCCCTCAAGTTGGATCTAGACCAGGAGAAGCTTCCCATTTTAAAGACGATTGATTCCGAGAGGCCAAGAGCGATGGCTCGAGTCAGCGAAACTGTTCGAATCGAGGATCTTCCTCCGCATGTCATCTATCTTATTGAACTCGGTCTTGATCTTGAGAAGATTCGGACGATGATCAGGAAGTTGCCTTCCTTTTCCTACTACAACTTGGAAAGAAAAATAAAGCCATTGGTTGAGTTTCTTCTTAAACTCGGAGTCCCGGAATCAGACATACCAAGAGTTCTCTACAAGAGACCTCATTTATGTGGGATCAGTCTATCAAATAAACTGATACCAACCCTGAAGTACCTTGAGGAGTTGGGTGTTGACAAGCAGAAATTGCCCAAGCTGATACTGCGGTTTCCGGCTATGTTTACCCGTAGTCGACGAAAGATCAACTCAACAGTTTCGTTTCTCACTGAGATGGGTCTTAGTAAGGAGACCATTGGTAAGGTTCTAACCCGTTGTCCATCTATCGTAAGCTGCAGCCTGGAGGACAATTTGCGGCCTACTGCCAAGTATTTCAGTTCATTGGGTGCCGATGTGGCCGTTATTGTGCGGTACTGTCCTTCGATTCTGACTCTTGGCCTTGAAAGTAACTTGAGGCCAAAGACGGAGTTTTTTCTCGAGAAGGGTTTCAGCATGGAAGAAATTGCTAAGATGTTCCAAAGATCCCCGTCGATGTGCTCGTTTAGTTTGTCCAAGAACCTGTTGCCTAAGTGGGAGTTCTTTCTATCCATGGGATATCCGAGGTCGGAGCTGGTCAAGTTCCCGGTGTACTTTAGTCTTAGTCTTGAAGGGAGGATCAAACCGAGGTATGCCCTGATGAAAGCCAGTGGATCGAGGTGGACTTTGAATCGCCTGTTGACGGCCTCGGTCAGTAGTTTTGAAATAATGATTAAAACTACTGTGATAGATAAAATGCCGAAGATGGAGAATAATGATTTCTAGTGTAGACTAATGATACGATTAACACACGCCACCACTATAGGTCGAAAATTTGTGTTGAAAAGACCAAGCTACTTGGAATCAAATAGCAGCACAGCAGAGGGACCCGTCAGTTGCTACTTGGAACCTTCAAATCGTGCAAATTGCAACATTCGTCATTCGATATGTTGATTTCCTACAGCATTATGCGCACACGTGACATATTTTACCGTTATAAGCGGTTCGTTAACTGTGCCAAAATTATAAAAGCTAGTGTTTGATATTCTAGGAATATCACTTGTGCATGTTTGGGCGGGTTGGTATCATTATTAATTAATTTATTTTAATTTATTTTTTTTACTTTCGTCTCATTGACGGATGAATAGAAATGTTTGGTTCTGATTTTATTTTCAGTTTTCGAATTTTTAAATTGATTAAACAAAATTGAAAACTGAAATTCAGAAAAAATAATTTTGTGTTTTTAATTTTTAATTCATCTGAGTGGGTGTAGTATTCAATTATTTTTTTAAAAAAGTATTTTATTTCATAAAATCATTTTGATTTTTAATACGACAGCCCCAGATAATAATCACAACGTGTGTTTCCTGGATAACAATCAAGTTAGGAATTGGAATCAATTAATTACCTACTCTTGCAGGGTTGTTTGTACTGGATGGGCCGAGCCCAGCATGTGTGGGCTGTTGAATGTGGCCGCAAAGAGGCCCTCAGTGGTCAACAATCGGCTCGTTCAAGGGCCATTTCGTGATCAAACACACACCCAAATCAATCTGGAGTCCGCGAAGCTATTTGTACCAATTAATGCTGGGCATATCCGTTATTTATTTCTATTTAAAAATGCATTCTCAATTCTCTTATCATTATAAATATACACAAATATAAGAATTTTTTTTTGATTGTTACTCCCGTGTCCACCTCTTATTGATTATATATGTCAATTTTCTATTGGTTTACATTGTTATCTTATTATTGGTTTTATTTTTGTGGTAAATTAATACTTATTAAAAGAGTTCCATTATTATTAAACATGAAAAGTTAAGTCAAACAGAATAAAGAAAATCTTTATCGCGCAACATATCGAGTCAATCAAGGAAATACATATAATACTAATGTATTTTTTTTTTTTTTGAGAATTGAATCTTTTTCATATATCTACACAAAAGGTTGATTCTAGTTCTACGGTTATAACATACGATTATCAAATTTTTAAATCAATGGATCCGACCGTAGGATGATGTTGGGATTTTTATTGTAGGTGTGTGTATAAAGAAACTACTACAAAGACAACAACACATTTACACACATAATATAGTATAGTCTAATCGTGTTGTTATATGGGGGATAAGATCGTTTATTGATGTCTAGCAAATGACAAACCTTTAGCCGTTCGATTGATCAAACACGTCTCTACTAGATTAACACTTTATGACTCCTTTGTCATCAAAAGCCTAAACTACACGTACAAAAATCGATCCATGTAATGTCCCAATTAAAACATATATGGGTGAGTTACATACGACCCGGATGTAATCCGTTATTTTTTTTAGTCTCGATCATACTTTTGAATCACAACATCACAAAATCTATATCAAAAACAAATAAAAATTACAAATAACAACGTCACACTCACTAATAATTTATTATCCAAAGAAATATGCTAGTTGCAAATGATGGTTTCCCATTTTACCCACAAAAGCACCTCATAGTTGATAGTGATAGTCCCATCACTTCCCACCGTTACCAACCAAACACACAACACAACACACATCATTTTCTCACTCCAAATCTGTTCAAAAATCCTCACAGGCAAACGTCGTAGACCTTTCACTTTTCACCACGCAGCACACCAAACATCATCACCTCAAAAACATTAATATCAACGAGCGAAAGAAATCGATGTCAATAACAAAAAGAGAATTCAATGATAAAAATCAAAATCAACATTAATTCACCCAGACAACAACTCAGACATCATCAACCAGCCCCCTCTTCATCGTAGTAATCTTTTCAGACCCCTCACCTCAAAAATAGCCCATCACAATGAAATAACCAGACCCTGAAATCATGCACAAGACCTGTTAAATCTCACGTTCACGTCTAGCAAGTTCACGCCTGGCTGTGGAGCAAGTTCATTCCTGGCTGTGGCTGTTGTAATACCACCAGGAAATGCTGAAATGGTTTGATAGTACTATCTATACCAACAAGGTGTATCTTTCTTTTCGGTAGCCCATCACAACTCCACAGTTAAGCGTGCTTGACGTGGATTAATGTTGGGATGGATGACCTCCTGGGAAGTTTCTCAGGGTGTGTGCAAGTGAGGACAAAGTATACTGAAAGGACTAGTGTTGGTTTGTGGGGTCAGTCCTGAACCTGAAAAAAGGTTTCTTGGTGACAACCCACGTGCTGGACCCGAGTACCCGGGTCAGCCGGGGCGTTACAGCTATGGAGTAATTCACGTCTAGACAGTTCACGTCTGGCTGTGGAGCACGTTCACGCCTAGCAAGTTCACGGTGGACTTCACGCTGCGTTTCATGCCCGGTAAATTATATATATATATATCAACAAAGGCTTGCATGGATTGTTCTTGGCAGTCTTTGGAGCATAAACTCCCTGTTCTCTTGCAATTCAAGCATTGAATTTCGACGCTTGTTTGAGTTGTCTGGCATGTGATTTCCTAAGTTCCTACCACTAGAGTTGTCTGGCATGTGATTTCCCAAGTGACTTAACGTCGAAGACACCTACTATAGTCTTACATTTGTTGATGGGATCGACTCTTTCTTGATCCTTTTTGGGACATATATTTTTTTTTTATATTGAGAATAGCATTTGAACGCTACTCGCATGAAACTATGCTTGCATACTTGTTTGTCGTTCGTGTCTGTAAGAGAACCACATCTTCGCAAATTTTGTTCCCCTCCCAAATGATCTTCATCATGAAAGCTACAAGTCGTGTGAATGCATTACGAGTTGTGAATCATGGAATCGTTTTTGTCATAGATAGTATGGTCCAGCTTCACCTCGCTGGCTATAAATCCTGAAAGGTGCTATGATATTAACTATGAAATCTGTCACGGAGCCGTTTCATTATGAACTTCTCTGTTTTAGTCATTGCTCTACATAGTAGGCGAACATAATGTATTTGATTAGACATTAGCTATGGTTTGATATTCAACTTGATAAAAGCGAGTGAACTTTCTAACGTTGCGTATCATAATGTAGTATTTGATTTGTGAGCAGGTATTGGATGGTCATGGAGGAAAAGCAGCGGCACATTTTGTCAGGGACCATTTGCCAAAGGGTCATTATTGAGGATGCTGAATTTTCTCTTGAACTCTGAAAAAGTTGTTACTAGGTCATTTTGTGGCGACTGATGCTGCATTTGCGAAGTCATGCTCTCATGAATCTTCCTTCGCTTCTGGAACAACTGCACTCACCGCAATGATCTTCTGCAGGTAATGCATTTCTGTTATTTGTGTTATTTTTAAGCCTATGTTTTTAGTTGTCCTACCATTTCTTCGACAATCGCTTTTCAACCGTTGGTGCCAACTTTTTTTTTTCCTAGCGTGACAACTTATGAACTTTATGACTAGTTTGGGGTGACTTTATTCTTGTAATTTTGATGACGAGGAAGAGCTCTAGTATGACTGTTAGTGCTATTCTTCCCTTTTTTTGGTTATAATTGAGATGCCAGTCTATGTTCTTCTAGTATTTACATTAGGGAAAAGTGACATCATTTTGGTCAGATCTTTACTTTTAGCGAATGAATGCCGGAGATTGCGAGGCCGTGCTTTCACGGAGTGGCATGGCTATAGAGATGTCGAAAGATCACCACCCGTGTTGCATGAATGAACGGACAAGGATTGAGTCGTTAGGTGGATACGTTGTGGATGGTTACCTGAATGGCCAGTTGAGCGTGACTCGTGCTCTAGGTGACTGGCATCTTAAAGGACCAAAGGAGCTTGGTAAAATCAATGGGACCCCTGAACTCAAGTTACTCAAGTTAACAAAAGGAAGACGAGTTCCTGGTTATTGGCATTGATGGGATATGGGATGTCTTCACCAGCCAAAATGCAGTAGATTTTGCCAGAAGGCATCCTAAGAGCACGCGACGACGCAAGGTTGTGTTGCAAAGAGATGGTCGAGGAAGCAATCAAGCAGGGAGCAGCAGACAACTTAACCGTTGTCATGGTGTGTTTTCACCCGGAAGCTCCGCCTCCTGTGGTGATTCAGAGGCCACGCTTTGGCAGGAGCATCTCGGCCGAAGGGCTTCAGAATCTCACGTTATGGTTGGAAGGATGGGGCTGGATCTTTCATCTTGCTAGTTTGAGTTATACATGTACATTGTTCTTGACGTTGTTAGGTTATACGAAAGAATGTGAGTCACGAGTTATGGAGTGACTCACATTTCATTTGATTCATTGTCGAGGATACTTGTGTGTAAGTGATACCTAATAAAAAAATCGTCACATTGTTTGCTTCTTAGTATAATTGTATCCTCATTATTTTGTCTCTGTTTAGTTACATAGAAAATAGAAAATATTAGGTTGTGCATCGGTATAATTATGTATGGGATAAATATAATTGGATTTACATGTATAGCAAGACGTGGCTACAACTCTTGTAGCTGATTGTATCATTCGTATATCCACTTTCCCATATCTCCTATATTGGAGGATATCATATGACTACTTGTATTTATATTGAGAAGTTGAATGGCTCGGCAAATACACGAGTCTTATTTTCCTGTCATCAAATCTCTACTCTCACGGAGACGAAAGATATTAGGGGGCAACCTAAAATTTGATGAGATTTTATGAATATTGTTAAAAAATATATATTTTATAATTTTTTTAAAATTTTATATTATATTTGTTTTGCTTCAAAAAATTATTATTCCCTTCGGTCCATAATAAAGACGGTTGATTTTTTACAAATGTTTACGTGTGTGTTAATTTATATGTATAAAAATTAAATTATTTTTTTTCTATTTTTTTGGTTGTGAGAGGAAGGAAAGAGGGAAAAAATAGGAGAAAAAATGACCGTGAAATAAAATGAAATGATATAACATAAAAATTATAAATATTTTGATATTTTAAAAAAATAAAATAAAATAATGTTTTGATTATTATTGGACATGGAGTACAATATGTGCCTTGATAAATCAACACGCAGAAGGTTTCTAGAAGCAACGACCATAAGTTTTTGAAATAGACGTCTTTGGTGGATTCACCTTGCCTGTCCTCTTTCGCTTCTACTTGCACTCATCTCAAAAATATAAAATCAACCCACCGTTCCCAGCTAATATTCCTTCATTCTTAGCAAATTTTGGCGCCTCGTTGACTTTTTATCCACGAGCCGCCATAGATGATCATGTCTCGTGAATATTTTCAATCCTCATTTATCACCAAGTAGAAGGCATCACGTCGAATCTCGAATCAACGGAAAGAGTCGGAGAATTCTTGTTTTCGATCTTAAAGTAATCAACAGTTTTTTTAATACTGTAGTTGATCTTGTTGTAATTTGAAAATTCAAAATAACAATATAATTATATAGATAATGGGTTATTCGTGGAATCAAGAGGATTAATAGATTCCATTACCAAAGAGCAACACCAGACAAATTATTGCAAAATGCGGAACAAACAATATACGAATATCACATTCACACGCAACAATAAGGTGGATCAGTCGAGAACAAGAAACACGTTGATACCGTAACTATGATTCCAAGAACGGGTAGACGAAACAGAAGAAGAGACTTATATCCAAATGATAGAACGAACGGCGACGACGAGATATCAATAAGAATTCAATATTATCATATGGATCGCCGATCACACAGTGTTTTAATGTTCGAACTATCGACAATCAGACTCTACATACCAAGCAATTGTAGGTCCAACTTCATCGACAAGCAGATCATGATGCTGCAACTCCAGTACTCCTAGTAGCATGATCGTTGAAAGGCGGTGCATACTTCGTCGAGAACCGAAGCCTATCTTGATCATCCAAGTCGTCCTCATTATCGAAATTCAACTCGTACTCGAACGAATCATACTGGAAATCCTGTCTCCTCATATTCCTCCTCCTCTTATTATTCCCATTGAAATAACCACCAATCTTCCTGATAAAATTCTTCCACCTAGGCCCCGCCACGACCTCCGACATCTCCTTGATCTCCTTCAGCTTCTTCGCCGCCCACGATTCCCGGCTGTTTCTTGCCAAGAAGCCCTCTTCATCCTCGGCACTGACACCACGACCGTGGCTCGTGGTTGACTGCCTTTTGAAGAGGGCGCGAAAGCAGCCGCCGCACATGCCGTCTGTGTCAACATCTTCATCGACGATCATATGTTGATGATCATGTTGTAAGGGTGATATGTTGTTGTACATCATGATTTTTTTCAAATGGATTTGATGAGTTGGGTAATGGGGAAATATTGATACGGTTTTTGTGTTTTGGATTTGGTTTATAGTGAGAATACTAATGGAAGATGAATGGTGCGAGGAAGCATCAAAGAAGGTTAGTTTGAAACAGGTTTGCTTTTGTGCGTAAGGAGCGTGTTTTGACGAGTAAAATGATGATTATTCTAGCAATATGTGTGTTTGACTCGTCATCGACAAGCTGCTTATACCAAACCTCAACCAAGTCTGACCAATAATTGATACAGTAGGATCTTATTCCGTCAAGATCATACTATCTGAGGTAGAGATTAGGAGTCTATCTAAAAGAAACTAGAATCACGATTTCACCAACAAATCCGAAAGGACCGAAAAGATCTATTCAGTAGATGCCATATACTCACTCCGTTTTCACCAACAAATCCTATTTCATCAATAAATTAATCGTAGCCCATTTGTGAAATCCCAAAATAGATGAAACAACTTTCTTTTTTATATCTTTCGGCATAATCAAATATCAAATCTATGTTATCTGTTATAATAAATCTCATTATCGATAAAAAAATATTTTTATTGTTTTCTAATCAGAATTCACTCAAATTCAACACACGAACAAATTCTTCTGCATTCAACACACGAACAAATTCTTCTACATATCCTACTAGATCATCTATGGCTGGTTAACTTCTCATATCCGTTACTATGTTGGGAGATTTGTAACTGCATGTCATGTATTCAACTAAAGATGTTTACATGATGATGTCTGTGATCTCTATTATGTATATTCTTACAATTTTAAAGTATACATTGATTACTCACATGATGTTATCTTAATATCGTTTATTTTGTCAACAATGTCAAAGTTCCTTTGTAAGTTCTTATGCTTCATGTACTTGATTGTAGGGAGATTTCAATTCAGCACTATTAGTTGAAGGTTGTATATTGCATGTCAAGCCTATTACCTAAAGGAGTTTGTTTGATTATGTTAGTATTATCTCTTTCCACTATAAATAGTGTAAGTGTGTTAAATCAATTTTTGTTACACAGTCGAAGAGAAATTCTATTTTACTCATAAGGAGGATGATCTTAATTCATCACAAGGTGTTTGTTTTTCATTTTTATTGTTCATGATCAAGTGAGAGCACATGTTTTGTTTGATCAGTGGGAGCAAATTTTATTATAATTATTTCTATATGAGTTGCATATTACAACGATGTGTTTCTACTAGACGAGTCCATCAGGTTAAGGATTTGTAGTTGGTGGATTTCATAGGTTCTAACTCTCTCGAAGTTTAGAAAACAAGGATGTCCATTTGAAAGACAAGGCAATATCTCATTACAGAAATAGAAATAATTATTCTCTTGATTATACAGGTTTTGCATGACATTTGCATGTGTCATGTTGTTTCATATTATATCCTTCTCATATCGAACTTGTTTCGTGTGGTTGGTTATTGATTTTATAGGCTCATACGTATGCATTTGTGATATTCATTGTTATGTTGTTTGTCATATAGTATCATAAGAGTCTATGTTATAATAGAGCTTTTATGAAATAAATGATAAGGTAATCTCACCGTTGTTCTAAAGCTTTTATCGACGAGTCTTTTATGACATAAGGTTATCATGGATATTAGATAGTTATTCACTTGTTCATTGAGAGTATTTGATATGTTCCTCTATTGTACTATTTGTATTTGTTCCGATGGAGTCAAATAAACTGAACGCAGTTTATTATTACAGAACACGTTGATGTTTTATGTATAACTTTGTATATTTCTAAAGTCTCGAGATTAGTGTTGATCTTGAGCAACGGTGGGATAATAAGTTGAGCCTTAAATATATGTCTTTGGACGTATAAAGTATATCACGCGTGATACATAAATCAAGACATATGACTTGGTTCATTATAATCAGGTGATTTCTTAATCGTAAGTTGGTAGATAAGGGAGAAAATCGTGTGACCGACAAAAGAATAATACATGACGCTTTTGTTTTAGTATTATATATTTCTCACACTATCATATTAGATTTATGTCGGTAGAGTTTACAGTTCTGTGATCGTGAAAGGTCCGGTGTCGCTTTGAGAAAGATGCACTTTCTACGATGATGATGAACTTGAGATTTTATGGGATCGAATTGACTTAGAAAAACATCTCTAGTCCAAAACCAATGGTTTTATTAACTATACCACACTTCCAAATTGTTAATTATCCCGTTTTTTGTGTTCTTCTAAAAATCAAAATTGTTTTCTAAAATTTTGGTTATTATTTTTTATTTGATAATTATTAAATTCAAGTGGGAGAATACCAGATTTATGGTAATAAATATTTATATGTGAGTTATATTAATTATTTTCGTGCTAATTAATGGGGTCTATCAATTGAGACATATATGCTCTTATTTTAATCTAATTTGGGATTGATTAGAGTGAGTTGGGTAAATATTTATTGACCCGTGATGAGTCGGCCCAATAATTACAACGTTTATATACATGCATCAATTATGTCATATTTCCTAACTCTAACAGCGCTATTAAGTGGTGGCTCATCTATACCATCCGAAAAGGGAATTAGAAAATGAAATCTGTTAACGTTGTTTGTCCGTAATTCAGTTTTACAGATCTAACCCATTTAGTTATGTATTCGTTATGGGTAATTTCTGCACCACATCGTGACGATTAAGATACATGTGTGATTATTTTTTCAGTTTCTATTGACATTTTAGATCTATCTATAACAATCTTATGTTGGATCTGCCTACAAAAATAATATCAGGTATACTTTCCTACCTGATATAACCGCTGCAGCTTTGACATACTGTAAGGTCCAAGATATAACCTAGAGAGGGTGAATAGGCTAATTCAATTTTTAGCAAGTTTATGCAGCGGATTATAGATTTTGCAGACCACTGTTCTATGCAGAGACCACTTGGGTGATCTACAGCTAACACTTGAAGGTTTGCTACAGAGACTTCAATTCTTAGAATTTGTCTCTCTTTGGCTGTGAAGGTTGATTTCTAACAATTCTAAATAGTAGGCCATGAAAGCAAGTAAGAGACACCGTATTTATACTGGTTCAGGCACTTGTTATCAATTGATAAACAAAAACATAGTCCAGTCTTTCCTTGGTGACCAGTGTAGTCAAGCCAAAAGGTGAGTATCACTATCTTCTTGTTTATACCTTACAAAAGAACTTCTTTTTACAAGGTGAACAACTTATACAAAAGATAAAGACTCACGATCTTTGCACAAATTCAGTATCCTGAACTCTACTATAAATAGTGTTCTTCTGTACACTAGTGAACTCTTTTCATTGTGTATTTCACGATTTAGCTCAATTGAGTAATCTTTCAATGTTGATTGCTTTGCACTCTTGTCTTTCAACCTTATTCAACAACCTTACTTCAATGAGATTCATCGGTTTCCTTTTATGGGCTCAGGAAACGAACCAAGCAACATGGTACTATTTCTGACATGACACTTTGTCACTTGTGTCCACCACCATATTGTTTCTGATGCTGTCAGTCCATTAACTTCAGAAATTATGTCGTTGTTCCTTTAACTCAAATCTTCATTTGAATGACTCCAGACCTTTGACCCCACTATCAGTAACCATCTCTGCACATAGAACTATTACATATTGATGCATTTTATGTTGGTCATCGTCTGCAAGCTCAATCGTAGATCCTGAAGCCTTTGAGGTCCTTTTGTTGCTTATCGATGCCTTAGGTGCTTAGCCAAAGTCATTTGTAGTAGTCTGCATCTGGTGGCTAATCCGATCTTCATCATCTGCAGTTGTCTACTGTCCAGCATCCAACCTAAACTGCAACTTCTAACTTAAACATACTAACTACATTATGACTAATACATTTAATTTTTGTTACATCAATTTCTATATTATTGAAGGGATTACACATTCCTATCACATACCTCGCCCACCATCCTGAAACTTATGGTATTCCATGCCACTCAAAGCATCAAACAGATACAAAGATAACCCACCACCATTTGTTTAGCAGATCCCTTTAAGCATCCACATTTTCATCAAAGGAGCTGGTACTTAATGCCCACAGGTAGTCCCTAAACATCTCCTATCTTCTTTGTCAGTTTAAGAAATCTCGTGTCATTCCAAATGTCATTAATCTGTGTTTTTGTCCCACAAAAATTCGTTTTTTCAAGTATATTAAAATATCTTTATGTTTTATTTTATATCACATCAACTTACTTTATTATCACTTCTTCTCCTATTCTTTTTTCTCTCTCCTTCCTCTCACACAATCAAAAGACTATTTTAATTTTTATACAAAAAATCACACACAGAATTCTCGTGAAAAATCAACTGTTGCGTTTATTATGAGAGGGCGGAAATAGTAAAAATTTGGTTAATTCGGTTAACCGGATTTATCAAAAATTTTAGATATCAAAAAACAAAACCGAAAATAGGTATAAAAATGAATATCAAAAACCGAATATATCGAAACGAATCTAATATTTCGGTTCGGTTTGGTTCGATAACTGGATATTCGAGTATTTTTCTTCACCCTACTTTGTATTCTATAAAATCCACTTATTTTTCTATCGAGTTAATCACCAATAAATCACTAAACCCTAAACTATTTATCAACTAATCATATCCAATCATGTTATTTACCAATTAGTTACCTACCAAAAATAAAAGATTTCAATCATTTCTAAAATCAAAATCAATCTTTAATTGTCCATAATTAATTGAATGAAAAGAAAATCAAGCAAACCCATATTTTCAAATCTTACCAAATAATTATTCTCTCCCGAAACATATGCTTCATCAATCTATTTTTCATAACGAGACCGATGACGAAACAAAGACGACCACTTGACGGAAGACAATGCGGTTTTCCTCTTCTTCGATGTTCATGTTGTCCTTGAAATCACAAGTTGACGATTCCATGCAAATAGTTCGTCAAAATCTTTCATAAGCTCTCGAAAAGTTCATAGACGATAATATTTATGGGAGTGAGAGTGAGGTGCACTTTCCATGGTACAAATACACTATTCTTGATACAGACGCACTGTATTTCTCTTTCCTTCGTCTTATTTAGTCAACGATGATGTACACGAGAACGAATCGTAGACACGGATACACTGCCTGTTCTCTTCATCATCTTTTTCACATAATATAAACATACTATCTTAAAACAGTACCTCTTGGTTTAATCTCTTTTGTATGACATAGATGCACTGTTTCAAATAGTATGTCTTTTGTCATCTTCTTTATATATAGGGACACTACCTCTTGGTTGTATTCTCTTTCGTATGACATAGATATACTGTTTCAAATAGTGTTTCTTCTTGTCATCTCTTTTATATGATATAGGGGCTTTGTGGTTTGAACGAGGCGCACTGTGTGATGAGATCCCTTATTCGATTTGATTCGCTAGAAGCTGTTTGTTTTTGATCGATTTGATTCAACATGACAAACTGAAAAGAGAAGAAGAGAATTCGAAGAAGATGATGTGAAATGATGAGAAAGGAGAAAAGCAAAGAAGCCGAAGAAAGCGAGGTATGAAATGGGAAAAAAATCAAGGCAATCTGTTACTAAAATAAAAAAATAAGGTAAAAGGTATGAATAGATTGTGTAGGCATTTAAAAAAGAAGGATTTGATCGTTAGAAGAATAGAAATGAGATTATATTTAAAAAAATAAAAAGAAATCAAATGATAATTAATAAGTTAGGTGTGACTATTTGATAAATAAATTCAAAAAATATGATCAATTGGTAATTTATACTTCTCTATTACCTGCACAATTTTTCTTAATTTGCATCATTTGTTAACCTAGGGCTTGCAACTCAAAATATTGCTAAATATTGAAGAGAAAAATATTAAGTTCTGTGACATCTCTTTTTTCGGAGAAACGTTTCAGTTTGGGTGGATCAAACCGAGTACCCCGTCCCATGTTAGGAGCGTGGTTCGCTATGACGGCCTTGCTTAACGTGGAATCCTTACGAATCACTTTGATCTCATCTTGAAGAGAGACCACAATAGCATGAAGGTCATCCATTTGCTTTTGAAATTCTTTACGAAGGTTGGCCAAACAAGCGTTAAGGATACCTTGCAGTTCTCACTTTTGAGGTCTTCCTCCCACGTCTCCATGGTCTCGTTGCTATCATGCTCATGCCTCTCCAATACCTTTGTCACGATCTCTTCCATCCGCAAGAGTCGTGACTCCACGACCGCTCAGGCATCCATCAATTTGCCCTTTTCCTTGCGCATGGTGACATTCATGGTGGCCATCTCCTCTTTATGCTCGGTTACAATGCTTGAATCCATCTCTCATACGAACCAAGGCTCTGATACCAACTGTCACGGGAATAGATTTTTGCAACCCATACGTCACTCAAACTACTCACTTCTTACTCGTCACCTAAAAAAGCAACGCTTGAGAACGCAAGAGAGTTTGAACTTGGAAACAAACTTGTATCTTTCTGTCTTGAATAATGGAGAAATAGGACACTTGAATGCTTATAATGTATGTTTTGTGTTTGCAAGAATGTGATGAGATGGTTTGGTCAAAAGAGCCTAATCTCTATATATACATGTCCGTGGAAAGTTCTAGACTTGCCATTTAGACTCTTTCCCTTTCTTTTATGTACAAGAATTCTCTAAACGGTTCTAACTGTAGGAAATTCTAGAGAATTTCGGAGAACTCTAGAGAAGTAGAGAGAAGTCATGAAGTTTGTAGAGAATTCTTTAAGATTAAACTCTCCACTTGACTTGTCCACGACAGAGGACACCCCTGTAAGACAGGATGATGTGCATAGCCCTATTGTTACATAGAATGTTGTTTCCTGATGTCATCGTTAAAAGAGGAACAGTTTACAACTGAGCCAACTCCCCCTTACCTCAAGTGACTCCTCTTGAACATCGATATCGATATCAAACATCCATTAAAATCTCCTTTCAAACTCAGTTTGAAGAAGAAGAAGAAAAAGAAGATCCCTTATAATATGTTAGCTTGAAATAATGGAAACTTCTATATCTGTATTTTCAAACTGAGTTGGCCAATCAGTAGTTTGAAGATTCTTAAAGGTCAGTATTCAACTAACTAATTTTAAAGACCTAAAAGAAAAAAACGATATAAAATATGGAAACTTCTGCAATTCTGTATTTTCAAACTGAGTTTGGCAATTAGTAGTTTGAAGATTCTTGGAGGTCAGTATTCAACTGACTAATTTTAAAGACCTAAAAGAAAAAGCGATATAAAATAGAGCATTGCAATGCTGCTCTGCATCAACAATAGCAGATTCTAAGCTCCTTGCAAGGTACACTTCTATGTTGTAGGTTGTCTAACTAATTAACTTCCGTTTTACAGGATCTTCGATGGATCACCGCTAAGAGAATCGTTGTAGTTTTATTAGGTTCGTAGATAGTGCTATTTAGCTAGAGATTTGCGAATTCCCTTCTTGGGTGGCATATGCTTGAGCTACCTGTCTAGTAGATAAGCTTATTAAGAGAATACGGAGTGATGGGCCGCGACGTGTTCCATTGTGTCGCTATAGGCTCGTATGTTCCATTGTTTCACTATCTTACATCTCATTTGTATTTCATGAGCCACTTTTTCGTATTATCAATTGGTTTTGGGAGTGTCATCTTACCTCTGTAGCTTTAATGTGGGCAAGAGTGTGAGAATGCTGATGCTTTACACTCTTATGTTTTCCCTCCGTTGCAGGTTATTGCCAACGGTTCATTGTCAAGAATTCACAGTTGCATCAAGATGGCAACATCAAGCACATGGTTCCCCTTTCGGATCATAAGAAGCGATCCAGTGCTCATGACACCGGCGCAGCCCACACAACAAGAAGAAAAAGAGCTATCTGACAATGACGACCAGGAAGGCCTACGTTTCCTCGTGCCAATTATATTCTTATACAAAAACCAGAAGACGGATCTGTTATACAACAAGGATTACAGGGACCCAGCAAAGGTGATAAAGGAAGCGCTCGCCAAAGTACTCGTACATTACTATCCGTCAGCTGGTAGGTTGAGGGAAGGCCCTGACCGCAAGCTGACTGTGGACTGTACAGGCGAGGGAGTGGTATTTGTCGAGGCTGATGCAGAGGTGACACTTGAGGGACTCGGGGATATTCTACATCCGCCATTTTGGTGCTTGGATGAGCTTCTTTATGATGATCACGTCTCAGGCATTGTGGGCTCTCCTTTGCTCTTCATTCAGGTACCTCTTGACAGATCACTACGCAATCTATAACTTCTGATCATTAACGTTATTGACATGTTTGAATTTCACAATTTAAGGTCATGCGTCTAAGGTGTGGGGGATTCACTTTTTCATGCCGCCTAAATCACACCATGGGAGACGGTGCTGGCATCTTTCAGTTCCTCAAAGCAATGGCAGAGATGGCACGAGCATCTGCGAGTGAACCAAGCATACTTCCTGTATGGCAGCGACATCTCCTCTGTGCAGAGCACCACCCTCGATAACCCATCTACACCACGAGTATGAGTACCATTGTCACGATCCCAATGCCAAGGACCTCACACCCATGCTCACAGAGGCCACTGTTCTCCGCACGTTCTACTTTAGTCATCGCTACATCTCTGTACTCCGAAGCCTCGTGCCTCCACACCTTAGAGCCCGTTGTTCAAACTTTGAGCTGCTCACTGCCTTTCTCTGGCAATGTCGAACCATCGCCCTCCAGCCTCAACCAAATGAGACTGTGCGTGTTCTCTTCACCATCAATGCTCGCAACAAGTTGAACCCTCCCATCCCAGCCGGCTACCATGGCAATGCCTTTTTATTCTGTGGGGTGATGTCAACCGCTGAAGAACTATGCAGGAACCCTCTCGGCTATGCACTAGAACTGGTGAAGAGAGCCAAGGCAAAAGTGACCGATGAGTACATGAGATCACTGGTCGACTACTTGATGATCAAGGGTAGGCCACGCTATGTCACCTGTGCCGGAACCTTTCTAGCCACTGACCATACGAGGATGCCAGTTGAGGAATTGGAATTTGGCTGGGGTTGGCCGGCGTACGGGGGTATAGCTTGTGATGGGGATGGAGACACCAGTACAGCAGTTTACAGCCGTTTCAGGGACCAAGAGGCCAAGAATGGGACTGCGGTGTTGCTCCGTTTGCCTGAGATGGCGATGGAGCGGCTGGTTCTCCAGCTTCACGCCATGTTCAGGGACGAACATGATGATACTCCACTGATGATTAGCCCTCGTGCCCGTTCCATCATCTCCTCATTGTAGAACAGATCTATTGCCTTCATTCTCCAGTCTGTTTGTGCTTTCTTCACAGAAGCTGTAACAATTTCCAACCGTTGGATCTCAGCAGTGGCTAAAAAAAGCTGTGCATCAAACAATTGAAAAAGAGCACAATGCTGTTCGTTACCAGCAGCAGACAGATGAAAATATAGCAGTACTTAATATATCATGGGAAAAACAGAACACGTTGCAGAAGAAACGAATAATGCAAAGGGTACTCAAAAACATTTCAGTCAAAATCTACCACAAAGAGGATCCAAATATTTGATACATCGATAACTCATCCCGGTCTGCACAAAAAAGGACCAAAAGCAAGAGTAAAATAAGAACAGTCATTGATATCCCAAAATAGGGAAGCCCCAAAGCAAGTCCTCTAAGCCTTGAACTGATAATAGATCGTTTGACGAACTTCAGTACCTCATCCCACCACCAGGATGACCAGTCCTATTGCCGCCGAAAAGAAGAGGCTGATCGGACTGAAGATCCGCCTTCACAATCCTGGAAGATCAGACATTCCAAGAACAGCGAGCATGTCAATGGTCTCGGAGTCAACCTTGATTTCATCGGTCCTAATTGCATACTGATCGGGGACAAAGTCCATGCGACGTTCACGTTCCTCTTCTTTGCAGTTTCAGTGAGATACCTCTGACAGGACCCTTCTGGATTCTCTTCATGAGATGGGTGGAGAATCCAGCAATCTTGTTGCGTAGACGCTTAGATGGAATTATGGCAAGCTCCTCCAAGATCTTCTTGTTGGTGTGACAATCCAATGTCATCCGAGAATAGTATTTCTCGATGACTTGGCGAGATGACTTCTTCAGTCTTAGTACGCACACGACCCATCTTGGATGTCTAAAGGAACTTGACTGAGGATAAAGAAAATTAGGACATTAAACTGAAGGTTACCAACAAACACGACTCTCTGACATACATCATCATTAGAAAAGCCATAAACCAATTTCTGCCTTTGTATGGTTACCAACAAACAATAAAAGTTCATTAATCCATTAAATAGGCTGATTCTAACTGGTAACACATTTCAAAGTGCCAAACCATCTCACTTATCTCAGCAACCTTGTGAATATTAACCTCGACTGTTTAAATTCAGCTTCTCGTGCTCATTGTATTACTTATCAAAGCAGTATGAAATGTTTCACAAACCAACCTAAGAAAACAATGAAATTAGATGCTACAATATGATGAAACACAAGTGCACTTTGGAATGACAGGCAGCGTGATGATATTACACAAACAATCTTCACTTTCCGAATGACCCCAAAGACACAACCAGCCATTCAACTATTCGACTATGATACGTTTTACACACTACCCTAACACAAGATTTCTTACTTTTCTTTTCAATTTCTAATACAACACACAATATTCTCTCAAGTCCATGAATTGTATAACAAAAACTTCAGTGTACACTAGATTTGCCATGGTCATAATCGCACACAAAAAGATCATCCTTTCAAAGAGTTTCCTGAACCAGTCGGCTGCACATCAACGATAACTACCGACTGTCAGACACCGAATTCAAACAACTCCAGATTACTTTCAGTATGTGACACCAACAACTAACATTTTGAAACACAATCAACACCACAAAGATTCGTGACAACAATAATTTCGCCCTTCTTTATGCTAAAACAATTTCACAGCAAAATCAACAATGCACAAACAATCAACACGAGAACTTCAGATCATCTAAACTAACACAACATTTCCACAATCATCATCACGAACAGAAAATCAACCACTCAACACAGAACTCATATATATCATATAAGAGCATATAGTATTCCCATAACCAAAAAATCAAAATTGATCGAACAATATCGAAACGAAAATTAAGATCAAAGAAAGATGAAGTAACGAACGGTGGCAGAGTAAAGGGAAAGATTGATCGGAGCTCCGGCGAAGAAAATGAATCTGCAGCGGCGGCGAAGTTGAAAATGAATCACAGCCCAACCATTGGATATGCCAAAACACAAAACACGCATTCGCAAAGTCAGTGAATTTATGATTTACATTTGAGATGAATGCTTTACATGTGTAGCACGCCAAGAATATTTAGTATAACAGACGCCTTCAAGACGTGATCAAATTGTACCAGGAGCTATATGGTTCAATACTTGCATTGATGGCATTTAGCCTACGTTGATACTATGCACACTCCTCATGGATGGTCCAATGGCGGAGTGGAGACGTAGGAGTCGGCAACCACACCTGACTTTTCACAAACATCTCCACGGCAGAGAGGGCAAACCCTGAGTACAGATTTGAAACAAAGTACCGCTTTTTTTTTTCAGAAAACAGATATGAAACGGAGCGAAAGTGGAAAAAAAAAAGGGAAGCAGAGTCATCACCCGTGAATCTCTTTGAGCCATTTATCAACACATGACACATGATACTCATGGTGGCATGGAAGAGTTCTGATCTTATCATTGTCCTCATATTCAGCCAAGCAAATGTAGCACCTGGAAATGATAATACTGGTCAGTTGGAATTTGAAGGGAAAGAGGAAGAGAGTAGTGGAAACCACTGTGCACAATCATTGTTTCTTTTTTCAAGAACTAGTCAATCAATTATGTGATGAGAATCTGGCGCTCCAAAATCTCATGCTTGTGGCCATGAAAAACACAGTAATCACCGTAACTGACGCAAATGGCATTATGCAAAGGGTGAGTGATCCGCATCCACAGTTGGAAATCCATCCAACTTTCGCACATTAAACGAGCGGATGGATGGTTTTGGAATTTGGAAAAGTGAATCCGCTCATAGAAGGAATGGATGCAAGATTTGTTTATTCTCCAAAAAAATTGATGTCCGCTGGTTGAAGGAGCGGATGGCATGGGTTGGATGGATCCCCAACATTGGATATGGATCACCACCCAATGTAAAGAACATATGAAAAATAACAGACGACAGACTTCTTTAGTCTAATCACATATTCACTGACAGTTCGGTCAGAGAAAACATGCCAACAAAACAATAGTGATTGATAAAAATAGCGGCAACAATCATAACTTTTCGAGAAAGCTTGCCCAACCCGTTTTACATTTCAGTTCTGTATAATGTAAGCTAGAAGTACTGCAAAATTTCAAACTCAATCAAATGATTCATATTCACATGTGCCATTGAATAAAATGCAGTAAAACTTACTGTTCCACGTCCTCCTCACTCACAGCAGCATTATATTTGTGGTAAAACCGGATGGGAAATGAGTCTACAACTGACTCAGGAGCTGGACGTGATACCATGGACAACGAAAATGATGATGGCTGCCGATGGATTTCATCCAAAACCTACAATTCAGAAACATAAATCCTCAAACAACACACGTCACAAGTTCAGAGCAATAACCGGTCTTCCTAAAGCAGAGGAGAAACTAAGTCAAAAGAATTTTTTGTCAATTTACACCTCAAGTACGAAAAATTTACAGAAAAAAGAAAAAAACCACGAAAATCATATATTACTTTACTCAAATTAAAAGGTACTTCCCCCAAGGCAGTTGCCCACAAAATTTCCAAAAAAAAAAAAAAAAAGATAACTAAAAGAAAATTTATTGATTTTTGCTTTGTATATTACGATACAAGTATCTACGGAGAAATCGATAAAGACGCCTTTTTGGAATACCTTGTAATTTGGATAGTAAACATGAAAATATCATGTTTGGAGTGATTTGTATGGAAACATGACTGATTTAGGGTGTGACTATGTCAAAAAACAGAGAATCGTCCAAATCCCAAATTCCAATAAGAGCCTTGCTGAGACTAGGTATGTTGACGGTCTTGAACAAATTACATAAAGACAAACAGATAAGCAGTGATATAAAAGATTCAAGTGTTCAAACACAACAGACAGATACCAGTAATATATATAAGTAAAACTGTAATAAAAAGCAACTTTAGATAATTCAGACCGTTGTAGTTTACCTCAAATAAAGCTTCCGCAAGCAGGACCACTCGTGAGATGCTTGCTCGAGTACCATTATCTTCATCAAGGTCACACGAGCATGAACCATCAGGATGCAATCCCAACGGGCAGGTCGTCCGATGCCCGCTCTCACCAGTTCCACCTCTCAGTCTATCTAATAACTGAAAAGAGATGAGCAGGTCGCTATTAGGAAAGGGGGATTTCACTGCATAACAATAAACTTAAAAAACAATCAACTAAATTGGAATCAATACCGAAATGATCAATTGAACTTTTTTTCCAAGGACCATCGGCCAAAACCCATTGAAATAAAATTTAAAAGTTATAACTTAAATACCATTTTACAAGTCATATAGTCATATTCAAAATGCCCTTCTTAAGATGAATCTAAACACTTGGTACTTTTACCCCTTCTACTTTTTTTTTTTACCTTTTTTTTTTAAGAGAGGGATGGTGTCAGATGGATACAAATCTTGACCCGAGGGAACAAAGGGATTCCGGCAATCTGTAGAAGGAGAACACTTCTTCCAACAAAAACCAACCTCAATACGCTACTGTCACCGAAAAAAAAAAGGAGAAAGATCACTGGACTGGCCAATAGCCAATCTAAACTCTAAAGGCCAAGTATCCACAAAGTAGTAGCTCAAGAACATATCACCGATGAAAAACAAATTAGCATTTCAACTACTATGTGAGATTGACTACAAGGGTGCAGAGATGCTATTCTCTTCTATGTTGCATGATGACCTCCAGTAACCTAGGTATACCAGGTTTGTTGAAAAAATAAATATATACTTAGATGGAATGGATTCTATATTGAGTAAAGACTTGAAGGAAACATACATCCCTAGAACCACAGAATATAAAGCAGTATACCCAAATTACTCGGACAAGTTTCTTAAAAATATAAAAAATATCACCTGAGATCTTGACCGCCACCACCTCTCACTACCAATGTGACTTCTCCTACTAAAGTGCCAAGAGTCACCACCAATTCCACCATCAAGGTCACCACTAAAGTCAATCAGCCATCTACGTTGGGATCCAACACTATCCATTTCTTCTGTTGCCAATAACATGGTGGAAAACTCAGACCGTCTTCTAGAACTACGACTTGAGAATGAATCCCAAAACATTCTTCTACCATGTCGTCTGGCATCACGGGCAACACTACCTTCCTCATTTCCACCAGCCAAGTTAACAGAGGAGATACTCATCCTATTGAAATCGTACGAGTTCCCTTCTCTCAGATCTTGTACACTATCAGACACGTTAGCTGCTATACCAGATGGTGTGCTATCAACTTCGACTGGTTGAAAACCCGTGCCAGCATCAAGGAGATGAGGAGATGAAATAGAATCAGAAGCAGGGATGCCTCCAGGTACATCAACCGATTCATCGGACGGAACACTTCGTGCTTGAATAATTTCGTGCTCCTGATGAGCCGAGCTGCTCCAAGTGTCATCCCCATCAATGGTTTGAGCAAAACTACCGTTATCAATATCACTGGCGCTGATATAGGACTCCACATTTACTGAAGGCCCTCCACATGATGTATCAAGTGAATGTGGACAGCAACCTTCGAAAGGCTGCTCGATACTGGGATCACTAGTACTAGGTGAAACTCCAATTTCAATTTCTGAGCTGGTAGATCCACTTCCACCAAAAGATGACGGAACAGACTCCTTCATGGGTCCTTTGCACTTAACAACTGGATCACAACACTCTGCAGAATTTACCAGTGATTCAGCTGGATAATCTTCCGGCTAAATGAAAAATGTTGAGTGCATTAGCTTCAAAAGGTAAAAGTGTACCATCATTGCATCATATTAAGGAACAGTAAAAACGTCTAGTGCAAGTGGTGTAACAAGAAGTGTCAACTGTCAAACTGAAATAGAAGATGTCACTAAGAAGAAAAATGAGAACATGTATATAAAGGAAAATTTACATACTCAAGCTAGAATAATTGAGGCTCCGTATGTGAGTTTTATATAAAGGGGAAGGAAGGGAAGGTGCAGTGACGTAAAAAGAAGGGAGGGAAGGCAGAGTACATAAGTTTACTTTCTTTTTGTTTGGGAGTTTAGAAAGGAAAATTAGATTACTTTACTTTATTGTTTCATTGTGTTTGTGAGTTTAAAAATAAGGGTAGTAAAGTAATGAAATTATCATTTTACCCTTAATTCATCAAGTTGGAAATTTTGTTATTTTGGAGGGGATGATAATTGTATCATTTCACCAACTATCCCTCCCCTCCTCTCCAAAAGCCCTCCAATTTGGGGGGTTTATATATGGGAGACAAATTTCTCCCACTTTACTCACAAACATTCCCTTTCACGTCCCCATAAAACTCATACACATCTCAATTTCACCAAAATCCTTCCCCACCCCTCCCCTCCCCTTATATTTTAATCTCACAAACAAAGCCGAAACTTCTTTATGAGCCTCTTTGTAATAATTTCATATACAAATGGAAAAAAAATACAAAACATTCTCCTAAGTTTTTCATATACAAATTGGAAAAAAAAATTCCAAAAAGTGCAAGCAAGAAAATCAATCTCAACGAAGTTGTCAATAGAAAAAAAAAATTTCCAAAAAGTGCAAGCAACAAAATCCATCTCAATGAAGTGATCAATAGAAATAGAAATTGTGTCTTCAACTATTATATCACTGTGAACGAAACTCACAAACCATAATTCAACCTTCAAATCAATAGATTATCCATTGCCAAAAAGATCAAGGGAAAATCCTATATATTGAGTTATACATTTGTAATGTATGTGTAATACTATTTGATATAAATATTACCACGGATTTTATAAATATTACAGAAATGCAACAAACCAGCAACCAGCCACGGAAATGCTAATAGTACAAATAACTAAACATACAATCTTTAATCATACATGGATTCTTATATTATGCTACAAATTTAACTAACTCATCATAAATTACAAACAGTTTTACACCAATAGGAAAAAATATTAACCAAATTTTCAAGAATTTCTTAACAAATTTAAATGACACGTAGGTTATTTCTTTACAAATCCTTTACGAGCTTCACTATCCACAACCGAAGCAATCCCAAATAAAGTAACCTACACTTCTCATGACACTAACCATATTGCCCCCAAGATTCGAGTTAGTGTCACCAAAAATCAAAAGAAAACATATGGCTAGATCCCTTAAGCTGCACTTAGTAGCAAATCGTAGATCAATTTTACTTCATCCACCAGAATTAAAATTGCACATAAAAACTTCTCACAAAAAAATACCCTTACAAAACGAGATCACCAAACACTTCCACCTCACTTAAAAATCCCTTTCAACGAACATTGATTTCGGCTACAACATATATCCTCAAATTTAACCCAAGCCCCTTCCTCGTATATCCTCAAATTCAACAACACTAGTTCCTCAAATTCAAACAAGATCTCAGTCTACACAAATCAGACCACACAAACAACACAATCCATCTCCACAACGCAAAATTCAACGAACCAGCAAATCACACATCGCCAAACCAAGAGTCATATTTCCAACATCAGATGAATTCATGATTCAAATATCAATAATTCACCTCGCGAGAAGTCGATGCGCCACCGCCGCAGAGGAGAGAGGAGACACCGCGTGCGGCGCCGGCGGTGTGAGAGCGGGGGCGACTCGTGCAGGACCCCATCGATGAAGAGAGGAGAGAGAAAGGGAATTGCTTTTTGATGAAAAGAGGATTTGGATTCGATTTCCTCTTTGTGTTGAGAAGTTGAGGGGAGGAAATGGTGATGGTGAGAGGAAATTTCGTGTGAGTCGATCGTTGTAAACGTGTAGATGAGAGTTTTCGAAGTTTGAATGAGACATGTGACGGACGTAAGTAATTAGCAAGTAACAAAGGATTCGATCATGAAATTCATCAAAAAAAAAAAAAAAGATTAGATTATGAGAAAGAAGTTGCAAAGAAATCAAAGAATTAAACATAGGATCAAATTAAGTTGAAGGTATGTAACGCTTTACATTGCGTAAAATATATTATCCACACTTGACTCGAAATTCGAATTCAAATCACAAAATTCTTGTCAATATAAAAAACTTATATTACAATAGAGTAGCTTGGTTCTTAAGTTTATTACATAGCATATGCTACATAACATGAGTTCCAAAAGTTGGTGCTCATGCCCCGCTTCGTTATTTGAAAACATTAAAAAAAATAAGTGAAAAACTCAATAACTATATCTTGATACGTAAAATCAAACATGCTTTCTATAAAAGACATTAAGTGTATAAGAAGTGTTTAACTTTAAGGCATAAACGAAGCATGACAAAGCATGTCAAAAGAGCAAATCTCGAGTATACTTGTTGCCCAAAACCTTTCACATGGATATAAGAATGATTAAGGACTTTCGTTGTTTTATTAACACATGAAAACATGATAACGAGTAGTCGTAACTTTGCATATCTTTGATCATGTCATATCATGTACTTAGGTACATCTCGAGTCGATGTGGCTCCTAACTCACGTACATCCGTGCATATTTTTATCGGGGTCATGTCCTAATAAACATAAACGTAGCATATCATGTCATCATACCAACTCGCATCACATGAAAATTAAACATAAAACGCTTGCATGTAAACCATTTGCGAAACTCATGTATTGTTATCATAAACATTTCATTGCACCATATCATGAAACCATGGAGTTCGCAAAGCATTTAGAAGCATGAAATCATGAGAATGTTGAAAGACAAGTGTACTGAGCAACCAAGCATATAGTTATCTTGTTGTCACTTAAGTTATTTGCAACTTTAGGTGAGGCTGGTCTTTCCTTTCATGCCTAACGGCCTTCAACACCTAAGCATTTTTACTTATTCACTTGGCAAACATTTAACATTTATGTAAAACGTAAAGGATTTAATGAGACTAAGGTCGACTAATCACTTACGTTTTTCAAACTTAGCACGTCAAAGCTAACACCCTTAGTTCCCTTCTCTTCCTTTTCTCCTCCTCCTTGTTTAGGGTTACAAAGTGTTTCCAAAACTTTGATTTAAACTCATGATCATGGTATTTATAGTTCCTTGTAAATGATGAGTCATACCCTTAAGTGTCTAGGTTAAGGGCACATGGATACCAGGTGGCATCTTTTTAGATTAAGTTATGACATGTATCCATTAAGCGCCATTATCATGCATGACAACATGACACATATACACATGAAAATCCACACTTCTTTCTCTTTTGACACCTAAATTGTCACGTGTCTTTGACCTCCCTTAATACTTGACACATATCACCTTAAGTGTCCTAAATACATCTTTTAAGAATGACACCTACCATTTATGTGCCCAAACTTAACATATAGATGATACATATGTTTTCCATGTGCTCATAAATGATTATTACTCCTCTAACACATATTTACCTAGGTGTCGCATCCTTATTGGTCGTTTAATTTAACATACGATGCATACATGTTGACGCTTCATTGGTCGTTATTTCCAATGACATTTTCACTTACTAGTGTCAAGAACGCTAAGAGTCTTAGTCTCGTCGAGACCTTGATTTGTATCCACTACTAACAATACGCAAGACATTTCCAAAACGCAAGTATAGGTTATTATACTAGAGATACGTGAAAAGTTAGTGAAACGCTAAGTCTCATTTGATATATGATACAACCTTCGTCTCATAAAAGATTTGACACTTTTTTAATTTGGTTGTCATATAAAAGATGCAACATTTGAAAGAATTAAAGATACTACATCAAGACAATGAACAATAACACACAAGAATTTAACGTGGAGAAGCCCGAGTACTGGGAGAAAAACTCCACAAATCATAATAGCAAAACACTATGTGAAGAAGAGATGACAGAGCGTATCAGATCATATTAGATCACAACTCAATTCTTCTAAAACTGATATGAATGAATAATACATAGGTTATATTTATAAATCCATAAAATAATAAGATTTAATAAATCGGATCCTCCAATCGAGGTTCGTGGCACGGCCCGTGCCACCTATGTACGGCATGTCACTTGACCATGGTTAGTGTCACAGAGTTGCTGGAAGGTACGATCGTGTGGGCCTGACATGGCCCGTGCTCTCTCATCACGCACGGCCTATGGGTTGTGCACACACTCTCTCACTGTCGTGCTAAAAAACAAAGTCCACCTGACACGACCGCGTTCCTCAGACAAAGCCCATGCCAACCTGAAATTTATCCATCACTATGTAAACATGCATCCATGGTATTACATCATTAGAGAACGCGTCCCCCCTCTCGGTAATTGGTGAGCGTAGATCACATCCGTTGTGATGTGAAGTAGCCGATGACCTCAATAATATTTTCATATATGAGAACTTTTTTTTCTACAAAACTAATAAAAACAACCCTTTTTTATTTTATATCATCAATTAATCCCACTATTTTTCTTCTTCTTTTCTTTCTCACAAAAGCAAAATGACAAATAAGTCATGATACAGAGAGGGTAATAGAGGAAAGAGGATCAATAATAGAACATGTTTCTAAATCATATAATCATGGATATAAAAAGAAAACAATATCATAACTATACCCTACATTTAATGAGATACTATGGATGAAAATTCGTTGGTTTTATTATTTTATAAGAGATAGCTAAATAAATGTTGCAAATAATCATTGTTGTTGATCATGTGTAATATACTCTCGTTGTCCTAGTTTAAATGCAACAGCTTAACCATGTAAGTTTGTTAGATTAGCATCACAAGACGATATAACATTATTATTTTTTATAAAATTATCATAAAATACTAATATTATTTTAAATTGTATAATTTGACACTGCGTTAGTGACGAAAGTTTGTCACAACAATTGTGCTAAAGATCAAATTGTCGCATGTGAATGGAGATAGAAGGAGCATTTTGGAAGAGTTTGTTTTAGAATTAGTGTAAAAAAAATCAAGAGATTAGATTTAAGTGATTTTTTGTTGTAACAAAGTTAGTGGCTAAGGTTGATTTGAAATGTATAGTTAAATATATTTTGAAACACAAACATTTTTTTGGAAAAAAGTGAGTTTGTACTCCTTGAGTGCTCCTTAACCTAAAGGTTTGTTTGATATTGATTTTGTTTCTGATTTTTTTATTTTATTGACTAATGAAAAAAAATATTTATTGTTTATTTTTATTTTTGAAATAGATGGAACGTAAACAGAAAATAAAAAATCACAAAAAAAATTTCAGTTTCTATTTCTTGTTTTATCATAGTACAGTATTCAATTAATTTTTTTATAAGAAATCATTTTATTTTGTAAAGGGATTTCGACTTTCATTATTGATTTTTTGTTTTTGTTATTATTTTTGGTTTTTACAGTTTTGTGCAGCAAATACCAAACAACCCCTGATCAAAAGATTTTTAAAGCTCATTCTCTTTTCGTTTCATATTGTTTGCATCATGTTGTAAATTCCATTTGTTCCAAAATTTTAAGATCAAAACTCTCTTCGTGTTTTATAATAAGTGCTCGCAGAGGTTAAACTGCTTCACAGATATATCTGGATTGATTTTTTGGAAATGATAAATGTCAAAATTAATAAAATAATTAATCTATTTTAGCAAGAAAAATATAGATAGATAAAGAGAGATTTTCTTCTCTTCAAAATATTTACATAATATTTTATAAATAAGCTCTATTTATAGGGCTCAAAGTGATTAGTTAATTTCAAATCTTTTCTCACCTAATTAAAGTGATTAGGTCTAATTAATAGCTAATTAGGTAAATCTCTCTAATAGTCTCAAAAGTATGTAAGATTTAAAGAAAATATCTAAACTTAGGTGTAAATATATCATTTTTAAAGGATGATTATAAATGAATAATTTACAATACTTTCCCTTGATGTATTTATCACCTATTAAGATTATCTCGTTAAAACCTTATCAGGAAATATGGGATAAAAACCTTGACGAAGGAAAAAGAGTATAGTATTTCCATCAAACAAAGCTCCTTTAAATATTTAAACTTTGGTCAAGAAGATTATTAAGAATTCTTATTCCAATCTTGTGTCAAAGCTTCATAAAGGTTGTTACCAATAATGTTTTTATGAATAAATCTGTCCAGTTGTCACTTGAGCGGATTTATCGCACATCGATAGCACCATCCTTTTGAAGATCATGTGATCCTAAAAAATTTGGTGATATATGCTTTGTTCTATCGTGTTTGATGTAGCTCTAGGGAGGATGCCCAAAACCTGACTTATTTTGATTTATCACAGCGATTTAAATTACGTCTCCTACGTGATGTAAACCTTTTAGAAAACTATACTAGTGCATCATATACCATATAAAGCATAAAATTAAAATGACACGATATTTTTAACGTGAAAAATTTCATCTAGAAAAAAATTATATTTTCTGGCTTAGTCATAAGAATTAAACTAAACTCTTTAATTTAGAAACTTTTGATGCACTCAATCATAACTCAGAATATCACCTTTGTAATGGAATTTATATCTCTTTCTAAAATCAAAATACCTTTTACACATAAACTATTTCTAGTATAAAATCTTAGGTCATACTTCTCCATCAATTTTTGCTCCTATAACAAATAAAAGAAGAAAGACACAGGAAAATAATAATCTTAGGTTCTAGGAGCTCAATAACGTGTCGACCCCTTTATCAGGTTTTACACAAGAGAAAAAGATAAGAAAAGAAAAGGAAAATGCTCACTTTGATCCTTTGGTTCAACACTATGGAATTATCATGTCAATCTGACATTCACAATTATCATCACAATCATATAAGTGATTCACTCTAGTCGCATAAAAACACTTAACATCACGTAACAACTCTCGAAACTAAGAGTCCATCCACACTCCAGACATTATCAACGTCATTTACCACCGTCATACCCTTTATGGTATGACAATCAATACCTCCATATCAAACAAATTGAGACAATGATATTATGACACGACATGTCCTCAGTCCAAGTCTCACGCATTGCTGCACTTAGCAGTTCACTCAAGATTTTGTTATATCTATCATTATATCAATCACACAGAGACGATAGACAATAAATATCCTCATTGTTATAATTTTGCCCTTCAATTTCATAAGTAAGCTCTCTTTAGCTTTAACAAAAAGGACATCCGCGAAAAAGGATCAGCCAAACCAAAGCTCAAGATCTCCTGCAGTGAGATACCCTTATACCAAAATGATCTCATAAGATAGATGAAAGAATATAAGCATCAAGTCATTGTATAACACAACGACAGACACAACGCTTTTTGTATTTTATATCATGGAGTTATCTCATCAATTTATGGATTTACACTTATTTCCCACATTCATCCCAATTATACCAACAAACAAGGCATGACACACATCATGCAATAACACTCCACAACACTCAATATTTAGCACACAACAGTTATAGTAAGTATTTAACGTCAGTCACGTTTAGTGACTACATTCAAAGATTCTAATCCATATTATTATACTCACGGTATAATAATACGAAAAGCCACACACAATAAATCTAAACGTTACTTTTTATCACAGTTCTTCACATCCATACGTTCATCCTCGTCTTTAAGTGACAACGAGCAACGTCTTCGAGTTCTATAATATAATACGATACGTGTGTTAAGATATATCCTTGTGAATGATTGTTCACGTTATGAAGTTCAATATATTTGTTCGAACTTCTTGAAAAACTGTCATAGTAATATTATGTGGTGGTGTTAAGATTTGAGAAAAATCTTTAATACTTATTTTGATAGTCGAGGATAATGATTTTATGTATTTATCATCATTAGAAATGTTTGTGAACATTTGAAGTTGTTACGAGGTCAAAACGGTTCATTTTTTAATTCTGTCCAACATGACCTTTTAACACGTTTAAATCTATAACTTCTCGTGTACAACTTCAAAAATTATTTTGTAAAATTTAACATATACTAGACTTCATTTCTATCGAATAAAAGTTTCTATCATGAAACCTAATCAATTATATCAGTTTATTCATTCAATTTTATATTTTGTGTTAGATAAGATAGTTTGATATATCTTTACTAATCATCTTATAAATCCTTGCATACAACTTACAATCTAGATTTTTAAATTTTTTTTGAAATTAGACTTCAAGAGATTTTTATTGATATAAGGCTCATTTTCTAACTCTTTTTGTGTAATTACAGATCAAGTCAGAAAGTCAACTCTATAATCAATTTTTACAGATTGATATACCTGTATGTTTTGATTTATTACTTAAGTTTCATAATTCCAAATCATAATCTATTAATTTCATTAGAAACTATACATATGAGGTTTCAATATATGTTAAAATTCAAATTTATCATAGAGCTTATAAATTTTCAAAAAATTTCTAATCAAGAACCTCACCTCCCTCACCTAAACCAATTATGACAACGAAGATCCCAATGAATGACGACGATTGCTTGAGGTGCCTCCGATGGTTGTTGACAGAGATGTTGAGCTTGTCTTGATCTTCTTCTAATGTTCATATGAGGGAGAAGAGATGAGAAGCAATGGAGAGGAGGGATTGAAGTGATGAAGTGAGTGGGAAGAAGAGTGGGGTGGTGTAATGGGGTGAGTGGAAAGAAAAGAGAAGGAGGTGGTGGCAGGAGATGTTTTAAAAAAATCAAAATGGATCTTAAGTCCTTCATATTTGTGTGTTCGGGTTTATTTAACTTGTATTTATCATATTTTTATCATAATTTCGATAAATAAATTTTATATTCCTATCGAATAAATTATGATGTTAAGTAATATACTACTTTTTTTATTGGTTGAGACAAAAATTTATCGCGAAATTTTTGGGGCATTACACTTGCTTTATAATTTTGTTTTCAGATTGTTGGTTTATATCTTCAATAATCAACCTCTCAGAATTGTTCACTTGGAGCAGTTCAGAGCAATAGAGATTCAAAAGTTGTTAATTCTGAACATCACCCTTTTATATTTATATGTAATTTCAAAATCATAACCATTGTTAAAATCGTCATTTTCTGAAACATCGTTTTCATGTTTTCCTGGAACAAGTTTGTCAAACCCGTGATCTCTTATCCCTAAACAAAAAGGACACTGACACTGTGTAATAAGGTACTTTGTGAACTCTGACTTCTTCTAGATCCTTTTGCTTTACTCAACCTTATTGCTTTTCATGCCTTGCTACAATAATCTTTTACCGAGAAACTGTCGAGGTTTAACCATTCTTTGTTGTAGACGTCCAAATGCTCAAACCTTATTGTCTTTTTACTCATGATCTTAATGTTGTGAACTTTATTGTATTTCTCTATGAACCAGCCTTACTGCACACATTGCAAGCTTACGTTTCAAGCAGATGAGTCCTCAGGCTTAATAAATACCGAGACTATCTTAGAATAAAGTTTGTTAATCACTTAATATCTATACGTTAAGGGTTTAAACTCAACAAAGGATATTATCCTCTTCAAGAGATAATTCCTTTTATGGGATTTCTGGCTATTCTTGGATATTTGATATAATGTTTTTATCACTTTTTCTCTTTTGTGGTAACTAGTCTTTTATACTTGTTGGTCTTTCACGCTTCAAACGTGGTTTGTCATAAAACATATGAGTTTTAACGAGATCTCTAGTAACATCCTTCTCCTGAGGTATGTCTATTCTTGATGGCGTATTTACTATAAGTATATGCGACTTTATAACTTGACTTGCATCATTAAATACATCAGGTATTTGATTGATCATATCTTGTCAGTGAATAATTTTTTTTACTTCATTTTCACATTGATTTATACCTAGTTAAATCTGAAATATTTTCAGGTGGTGAAATTGGTTGAGACTCTTCTTCTACAAAGTTTGTTTCCAGCACTTTGACTTTATTCTTAATAGAGTTTTGATAAAGATCAATAAAGTGTTTTGGGTGTTTTCCAAGATTTAGACCAATGACCTTTTAACCCACAAGTATAACACTTTTTTTTATTCTTCCTTATATAGAGCTTTTCTCCTCTAATGTGCTTGATTGCCATCTTGTCACTTCTAGCGGTAGACAATTACAATCGGATTGTAACGTCAATTGTGGAATCTTTCACGACCACGAGTACCTCCACGACCTTGTCCTCTTCTACACCAATTGTCTTTCTTGGTGGTCATTGTTTCTAACAATGGGACGAAACCAAGTAGACGAGTCAAAGAATTTTTCATCAGCCACTCCTAATTCTTTTCAATAACTAGACATTGAAAGTAATTCACTATACCCAACGAATTTCAAAATCCGATATTGATGCATAGAGTTGCATTTACAGAGTGAAAAGTGGAATATGTTTTCTCTAACATTTTCTTCTTAGACATAAGTTTTTCACATAAAGTCATATGTAAGGTAATACTGAACAATACAGAATTATATTTTTGCATAAATTTAAAATTTTATAACCTCAGAATATGTCATTCATATCTGACATGTGGAAGAAATACTAATTTTCGATTTTCAAATCTTTCTTTCAAACTAATCCATAAAACACACTGATTTTTTTGTAGTAAGATATTTAGATTTCACTCCCTCATGGAGATGATGCCTCAAAAAAATTAGTGCTTAAGTATTTTCTTATGGGTTGTTTCGTTGTTCTTCACTATGCTATATTTTAGACATTTTGTATTTAGTTATAATTCGATATCAAGAATCCATGATAGACAATTTTTTTCTGATAGGTCTAGTACTTTGAATTTAAATTTTGTGAGGTTTGCTATAGTTGTCTGAATACATCAAAGTGATAAATTTATCAAGCTTATTTATTTTTAATCAAAATCATATACCAAAATTTACTTTGTTCGATATATGGATATAGCAATTTGATGGTAGTAGTAGAATTTTCAGGTATTCTCATTTTTTTTCATAATACTTAGATTTGTTGTAAGCTGTCTAATTTTACTGATAAAAATGAAATAAAATAAATCAGTTCCTCTAACAGCTAATAAATAAAGTTTTATTTAATTTCATTCATATAAATTTTCTTAAAAACTTTTATCATTATTCTTGAAATACATATTTAATTATAAAGAAGAAGTAAATTCTTAATATAACATTAAGAACTACTAATAACAATAAATAACAAATTAAATCTTTAAGAGTTTTTTGGATTTTGTTCGTTATTTTTTATCATTGGAGGTCATTATGTTATTTATTATATCTTCATTTAATTTTTGATCTTTGCTGGTTAAAGCCTTGGGGTGATAACGCGTTGTAGAACAAGTGCTCGTGGAGGTTGTACTACTTCATTGATATACCTTGGACTGATTTCTTCAGATGATAAACATCGAAATTAACAAAGAGTTTAAACTATTTTATAGAGAGAATATAAAAAGATAAAAGATATTTTCTTCTCTTAGAAATATATACATAATATCTTATAAATAAACTCTATTTATAGGACTCAAATTGATTAATTAACACCTAATTTTTTTCTCATAAGATGATTAAGTCTAATTAATAGCTAATTAAGTAAGTCCTTTTAATAACCTCAAAAGTATCTAGGCTTAGATATAAATACATCATTGTCGAAGGCTAATTATAATAAAATAATTTACAACACTTCGGTCCTTTTTTCTTCTTAATTAATGAAAAAACTGAGCGAATATTGATTACATTATTTTTCAAGTTACAAAAGTCAATATATTCCAAGATGTGTGTGTAGAGTTAATAGTATATAGGGCTGTAAATGAGTCGAATCGAGCCAAGTTATGTAGACTCGTTTAGATGAATAGTAGGGTCAGGCTTGGGCTCATGTTTGATTCGAGCCGAGTCAAACCTTTTATGAAATAATATCACTAAAATTTCAGCAAAAAAATTATTATCAAAATCATAACTAAGTCAATCAAATTGATAAAATTAATGATTCTAGAATGAGCATCAGCATCACAATATATTTGTCCATATAAAAGGATAAGAGTATTGATTAGTTTATACTAAAAAAACAAATATAAAGAAGCCTTTTAAGAGCTCTATCAGAGGATTTCTTCTCTTTCAGTACTACATCTTATGAATTAACTTAATATAAAAACCCACATAGTGGTCAGGAAATAAATCTTTGACATAGTGGTCAGAAATATTATGAAAAATAAATTTTATGCATATTATATAATTATATTGTTTGTAATTATGGAAATTAAATTTTATAGATATACATAAACTCGAGCCTTAAACAAATCTTTAATCAAACTGATTTATGAGTTTATTAAATGACACACCTCGTGAGCCTATCAAGACGAATCATGAATGACTTAAAGTTTGATTCACTTAATTTCACGAGTCTAAAATTAAGCTCAATTTTAGCCCACTTAATTTCACGAGTCTAAAATTAAATTCAAACTTGAGTCACAAATATAATAAAAGAAATTCAAAATCGAATTTTTATCGAATAGAACCATAGATTTGTGAATCGATTTGATTCATTGATGACCCTAATCGCATAGATTTCGGAAGGAGGAAATACTAACAAACGAAATTCCAAATGCTAAGCGCACAATAAGTTATCATGAGCATCTAGAATACAATAGACAAGTCTGGGCCAGTCGATTAGGACATCATGACTTGCCTTGAAATTCAGTAGAAATGATCATACAAATTCAATCGAAACTTCAGTGGAAATGGTCCAACCAAATTAGTCAGGTGATGAAATATAGAGTGGATGCTACGAAATTGACATACGAACACTTGCGATAGAAACCACGCACCCAATCATGTCACACATCAATGCATATTGGACAAAGTAGATCAAGATAGAATACCTAGTATCTATTCAATGATTATGCATCTAAATGTAATAATATCGATAAACGAATCTTAAGTGATGATGAAGTTGTCAGGCATCAGAATCCGAAAAATTCATACTTTGTTCACCTTTTAGTACCTAATCTAACTTTATGATCGCATCACTCTTGTGACCTTGTCTATCATCAATTAACGTTAAATCTTTTTTTTATAGATCAGAATTGAAACCCGGGATCATGATCCAAAAGGCAAGGATCTCAGACGTATAATTCATGAGGACGACCACTTATTATTCATGAAGTGATCTTAACTCAAGGCTTTACAAAAGTCATACGAGCACTGACCTACTAATTCATACAATACGACTTAAATGACGTTATAACAAATACTCTTTTCGTCCTATAAATTTTATAATGTTTTTTTATATATTATTCTAAAAATAATTCAAAGGATTTTGTTATTATTCTAAACAATACGATTTATATTTTTTATTAACCAAAAATTAAATTACATATCATTTATTATCATTAATATTTCATGATATTTTTTCAAAAAATAATATTTGATTATGACATTTATCAAATTTTTAATTGTACGGTTTGATCAAAATAATAAAAAATATATAGGAAGGTGGGAATAGGATGCACGCCCTCTGCTTGTTCAATTTGTGCAGTAAAGATGTTGTTCTGCATCCTATTCGTCCAAAATAAAAAAAAAAAAAAAAAAAAAAAAAAAAGCATATAATTTTTTTTTCTATTCTTTTTATCCTTGATTTTGATGCTGTCTCAATACAGAACAGGGATCCACTGTCCATCAAATATTCATCCATTACATATTATTGAGGCGTTTTAGTCACATTATTCTGAATAAAACGAATTATTTTATTTTAATTAAAATATTTTAAATAAAACAAATTATTTTATTTCATTATATTCTTTCCGTCTCAAATTAATTAAAATATTTTGACTCGATATAAAAATTTATGTAAATATTGAATTTTGATAAAAAATAAAAAATATTTAATTAATTTAAAACCAATCTTTCATTAGATACAAACACATCATAAATATAGTGGAACAGGTAACAGGGGTATAATAATAATCACACACCGAAATGAGTCTCATTCACGTCGGTGTACGAATCTTGTGATTCCACTTCTATATTGTTCACCCACACAACTCCTATACATCGCATTTTCTTCCCACGCCGCGGCATCATATTCTCGCCAATCAACTCATTCCTCTCACCAATAGGTAACTTCAGATCTCTCCATCTCCTTTCATTTTGCCCCCTTTCATCTGTGCTAGATCTGAAACCCCAGTTGAAAGTTAGGCTTTCTGCATCAGGTCCTTAGTTTTTGGGTACTACCCCATTGAAGGAATTGTGATTATTTTGATAGAATTGGTGATTTTGTCATCTGGGTTATGGAGATCTGTGGGGAATTTTGAAGGATCAGTGATTTTGTGATCTGGCGAGGGGAATTTGGAGAAATTGGTGATTTTTTGATCTGGGTTGTTGAGATCAGTGGGAAAGTTTGAGTCTTGGGTGTGAGAATGGAATCTAGGGTTGATTTGGGGATATGGGTTGTGTTTGTGTTTTTGATATTAGGATCTGTGCATGGATTCTATCTTCCTGGTAGTTACCCTCACAAGTATGCTGTTGGGGATTCACTTTCAGTGAAGGTCAATTCACTGACCTCTTTTGATACTGAGATGCCTTATAGTTACTATAGCTTGCCCTTTTGCAAGCCACCTGAGGGTGTGAAGGATAGTGCTGAGAATCTTGGTGAGCTTCTGATGGGTGATAGGATCGAGAACTCGCCATATCGGTTCAAGATGTACGCGAATGAAACCGAGATCTTTCTGTGCAAGACAAGCGGGGTTTCGGCTGATGAGTTTAAGCTGTTGAAGAAGAGGATTGATGAGATGTATCAGGTTAATCTGATTCTAGATAACTTGCCTGCTATTCGGTACATGAAGAAGGATGATTTCGTGTTCAGGTGGACCGGGTTTCCTGTCGGGGTTAAGCTGAAGGATGAGTATTATCTGTTCAATCACTTGATGTTTACTGTTCTTGTGCATAAGTATGAGGAGAGTAGTGTGGCTCGTGTCATGGGGACGGGTGATGCTGTTGAGGTTATTCCGATGGGAGGTGGTTCTGATGTCCCGGGTTACATGGTTGTTGGATTTGAGGTTGTGCCTTGTAATGTTGCTCATGATCTGAGTTTAATCAATGATAAATTGAAGATGCATGATAAGTACCCGTCTAAGATTGAGTGTAATCCTTTGGCTGTCTCTACTTCCCTAAAAGAGAATCAACCTTTGGCGTTCACTTACGAGGTGGCATTTGTGGAGAGTGATATTAAGTGGCCGTCTAGATGGGATGCTTACTTGAAAATGGAGGGTGCAAAGGTGCACTGGTTCTCGATCCTCAACTCTCTTATGGTGATCACATTTCTTGCTGGAATCGTGCTTGTTATCTTCCTCAGGACAGTTAGGCGAGATCTCACTCATTATGAGGAGCTGGACAAGGAGGCTCAGGCACAGATGAATGAGGAATTGAGTGGCTGGAAGCTGGTTGTTGGTGATGTATTCCGTGCTCCTGGCTATCCTTCTCTGTTGTGTGTCATGGTCGGAGACGGTGTTCAGATTCTGGGAATGGCCGTTGTCACTATACTCTTCGCGACTCTAGGGTTCATGTCACCAGCCTCACGTGGAACCCTTCTCACTGGTATGCTTTTCTTCTACATGATTCTTGGTATTGCTGCTGGATATGTTGCTGTTCGTCTGTGGAGGACGATTGGCTGCGGAGATCATAAAGGATGGGTCGGAATAAGTTGGAAAGCTGCTTGCTTCTTCCCGGGCATTTCCTTCTTGATCCTGTCATTCTTGAACTTCCTGTTGTGGGGAAGCCACAGCACGGGTGCCATTCCGTTCTCGATATTTGTTGTTCTAATCTTGCTGTGGTTCTGCATCTCTGTTCCCCTCACCTTAGTTGGTGGATACTATGGGGCAAAGGCGCCTCACATTGAATACCCTGTCCGAACCAATCAGATCCCCCGTGAGATCCCGCCTCAAAAATACCCCTCATGGCTCCTGGTTCTTGGGGCCGGTACCCTCCCATTCGGAACTCTTTTCATTGAGCTCTTTTTCATCATGTCTAGCATCTGGATGGGACGCGTCTACTATGTCTTCGGCTTCTTACTCATCGTCCTAATCCTCCTTGTCGCGGTCTGTGCTGAGGTCTCTCTGGTTCTGACATACATGCACATTTGTGTCGAGGATTGGAAGTGGTGGTGGAAGTCCTTCTTTGCTTCAGGTTCCGTTGCCTTGTACATTTTCGTGTACTCCGTCAACTATCTAATCTTTGATCTCAAGAACTTGAGCGGGCCTGTGTCAACAACTCTCTACCTGGGGTACTCTCTCTTCATGGTCTTGGCGATCATGCTTGCGACTGGGACTGTCGGGTTCCTATCTTCGTTCTGGTTCGTGCATTACCTGTTTTCCTCAGTGAAGCTTGATTGAGGACTTCACTCGAAACTATCAGTGAGTTCTTTCGGTGAAGGATCAGCTACAGCAGAGACGAAGTCATCTGGTCTACTTACTTGTGGCTTTAGAGACAAAACGTTTCTTTTGCGATTAAACGTTTCTTTTGCGATTATGGACGCTTGTTAGGCATATACTCGGTATTGGTTTGGATAACTACTGTAGTTTGGAGGTTTTTGTATTATTCTTTCTTTGTGTCGAAAGTAACTGCATTCTTAAGCGTCTATGTTGCATTGCCATTTAGGTTGTTTTCCTGCTTTTGTAGTTTGGCACATGGATCTGTTCGTATGCATGAGATTTACTATCTTTCGATACGCAAATGTAGTCAAATTGCTTTTTCTCTGGTTACACGTGGTGCAAGTTCATGACTCAAGATTTGATTTTGGGCATTGTGCAGTTTTGTGGTTAGTCAGTTGCGCCTTCGGCTTATAAGGCTTAGCTAAAAGGCCAAGTATGATAATGAATGGAGCAATGTGGCCGTGATAACTTGATTCTGCTCGTTGTTGGATGCGAATGGAAGCGATTATTGACTAATTCCAACCTTCTCTTTCCTTCCTCTTTGAGTCAGTCGAGCGCTGTGGCCTCTAGTTTTAGCCTCCGTCAAGACATTCGAGTCAGAAGAGAACTCAAGAGGCCAAAGCGAAACAAAAATGCATATCAATTCACATAATACTAACATTACAATTTAGTCTAGAACTACATTTCATTTACATTCACCAGATAAGATTCCGAAAACTGCAGATGAGTATTTCCGCCATTAAGATGATTGACCGTCTCCTCATCAGGTCCAGTTTCTACTTAGCTACTTATTCCCTCCTATGTTTGATGCACTGTTTCAATAGACTTGATGATCGAGGTGGAAAAGGAATCTCTGCGCTTGGACAAATATTCAGTAAAAATGTTCGGCAGACAAAAAACCAGCAAGATGATTGAGCATTTACTTGCGTCTAAGAATTTTCTTAAGATATCCCACTAAGTTGCAAACATGATCAACTCACCACTTTGGTACTTATGACCTTATTTTCAGAAACAAACCTTCCACAAACGTGTCTTCGCGCTAGAGGACCTTTGTTCACCAGCTTATTGAGGAGACCAAAAGTTTAAGAATTTTGTAGGCAGTCTTACTTGTTTTTCCGGTTCCAGCTTATTCTGAATAAGTTACCAAGAAGCGACCAAAGAACACGAGTAACAGTTCCCAATCCTGTAACTTGCCTTTGGTTATGCGACAAGGCAGGAGGGCTGCTTGCTACAGGAATGGCTGAGGGGAGAGCTGGAGAGTATCAGGGGAGGGTTACCCCTTACGTGATTGTTTGCCTGTGTTGTTGCAGCTGTTGCTGGCGCACTGTTCGGAAATGATGTCGGGATATCTGGTGATTGATTCTTATCTGATACTGTGTTTTCTTCTTCATCAATGCTTTCGCCATTTCACGTTGATAATTATGGTTATCGGTGTTCCTTTAAGAAGTCGAGGTGTCTGCGGAGACAGATAAAAAAAGGTTAGAATCTTCTCAAACACACTATTCACGGTAGAATATGCGAATTCCAGCCAAACTTCACAGACACGGCAATTAGGCAAATAGCTATTCTGGTTATTACTCATGATTCGATTTTTTCTTATAACAAGTAGCATGGGAAAACCTTGCAGCAATCCTTCGGATATACAGTAAGCAAGCTATCCTTCTGATAGATATCTACATAATAAAAATCAAAGACAAGCAACCAACAGAGATGTTTTCTGCAGCTAGATACCATGGGGAACATTGTGTTTCATGTATTACAATCATTGGCAGGAGGTGTAACATCAATGGATGGATTTCTCAAGACATTCTTCTACAGAGTCTATGAGAGAAAACAACATGCCCATGAGAACAACTACTGCAAATCCGACGATCAAAGCCTAGTAGCATTCACCTCTTCTCTTTACCTCTCCGGCTTGGTTGCTGCCTTATTGGCATCATCCATCACCGTCAGACAACTATCATATGCGGTGGCATCAGCTTTCTACTTGGAGCAACAATGAATGCCACAGATCAGAACCTGGCAATGCTTATTGTAGGCCGCCTCATGCTTGGTGTCGGCATCGGATTTGGAAACCAGGTTTGGTTATCTAATCATCTTCCCTTCGGCGTCTTCAGATATCATTTGGTTCTCACCAGAAATAAACTGCGTCACATGGCTTCTTTTTGCAGGTGGTTCCCTTGTACCTGTCCGAGATGGCACCAGCACACACCCGTGGAGGTCTGAATATGATCTTTCAATTAGCAACAACAATAGGGATATTCACGGCAAACATGATCAACTATGGCACAGAAAAGCTCCAACCATGGTGATGGAGGCTGTCCTTGGGCCTTGCAGCAGCACCGGCTTTGCTAATGACTATAGGTGGGATATTTCTCTCAGAAACTCCAAACAGTTTAGTCCAAAGAGGATTCAGAAATGACGGGCAAAGAGTTCTAGAAAATATCAGAGGGACAAGTGACATTGGTGCGGAATTGCAAGACATGATTGATGCGAGTGAATAAGCAAATGCCATCAAGAATCCTTTTAAAAGTATCCTAAGAAGGAGAAACATACCTCAGCTGGTTATGGCTATCTTCACGCCGGCATTCAAGATACTCCAGGAACAAACTCAATCCTGTTCTATGCGCCAGTGTTGTTTCAAAGAATGGGGTTTGGAGGAAATGCTTCTCTTTATGCCTTGTCTTTGACAAACGCCGTACTTGTGGTGGCATCAACACTGCTTTCTATTGGAACAGTGGGTCGACTAGGCGGGAGAGATTTGCTGATAAGTGGAGGATTTGTGATGGTCATATGCCAGGTAAGTGCTTTCAAGTCTTGGTAGAGAAACAATAACCTCTGTTTTGCACAAGCAACTTACACCGCTTCCTTTGTTGTCTAACAGGTAATCGTAGCAATTGTATTGGGACTGAAGTGTGAAGCGGATGCGACCCTGTCGAAGGGCTACTCGATTCTTGTTGTCCCTATCTTCTGTATCTTTGTCTTGGCTTTCAGATGGTCATGGGGTCCCCTGGGTTGGACAGTTCCAAGCAAGATATTCTCGCTGGAAACTCGATCCGTAGGTCAGAGTATCACAGTAGAAGTAAACTAGTTCTTCACTTTCGTCATAGCACAATCCTTCCTTTCCCTACTTTGCACTCTCAGATTCGCGATATTTCTGTTCTTTGCTGGCTGGATAACAGCCATGACTATCTTTGTTTACTTATTTCTACCTGAGACAAAGGGGTACCAATCCAAGAGACGGTATCCCTGTGGAGACGGCATTGGTTTTGGAAGAAAACAGTCAGGTGATAATTCTGATATTCATGCTGATGATGAACATAGAACCCTGCTGACAAGATTTCTGCCCGGGAACTATTTTCCATAGACTAGGAGGAACATAGGAGAAACGAAGATATTCCCCTTCCTAGCTTCCCCACCAGAACCACCACCAGCTCCACCACAATCTTCGACGTGCAAATCCTGAAATGCAGCTAGCAAAATAACTAATATTTGACGATCAACACCAATTATTTTCATGGATTAATTCTGCAAGCCATCCCATCCGATATTTCCCAGCGGATGCCTTCACACAGCCAAGCAGGCAATACCCTTCCATCCAAGGCCGCGCCGGGAAATACAATCCTCGAAGGGAGGGCAGAACCCCAATCGTATCGAGCAACTGTTGAAGATGACGACATCCACTGCAATCTAGCGTTTCCAAGTTGGGCAAGAGGCACAGGGAAGCGGACAACTCGTCGCTAGCTGTATAAGATACATCAAAACTTCCAAGGGAGACAAGATTAATCATCTCATCTGGCAACTTTCGGAGATTATGGCAATGGCGACACTTGAGAAACTCCATTATCTGGTGGACTCAAAGGGATTTCGATTCAGCGGTCAAGATGGATCGATGAAAATTACCAGAAGTGCTCTTGTGTTTATGAAAGGTTCAGGCGAAGACAACTTATTTAAGTTATAAGGATTCACGATGATTAACAACGTGGTGTAAGAAAACAATAATCTGATTAAGGGTGCAATTCAAGTCGAGTCACAAGAACGGTTCCCTTTGAAGATAGCGACATTGCGATTTTGATGAAAACGGGTGGAGACTATCCAATACCTCCATGTTTCAGACGAAGGTGATTCTTCGGATGAAGACAATCGACAAGAAAATGTTTTAAAAATAAAATGGAAAATCCTAGTGCATTGTTTTAAAAACAAAAGGCAAAAGTTGATGATGGGACTTACCACTTTTGAAAAGATGAAAGTTTGAGAAGAATTGAGAAATGTAAAAAAAGAATTATCCACTGTGCGAGAAAAGGTAGAGACTTTAACAAAATTAGACATGTGAAATAATCGTAAATTAAAGCAGCAAAAGAAAGCAAAGGGAGCAGAGCCAAACAAAGCTATCGGGGTGAAGAATTTAGGGTAAATACGAGTTTGTATTTGAGTTATTTTTTCTTGAAAGGTTAAACTGTTGTAATAATATTTAGGGATTATCTTAAATATTATATTATTGTTTTTAGTAGGTGTGAGTTGTAACTTTCACAAAAACTAATGAGTGAAGTGATAAATTCTTTTATAACAATATTCAGTATGATAATAGGAATATTTATTGATTGTTTATGGACGTATTCTCAGGATCGGGAGAAATCACGTAAATCTTTTTGTCGTGGTGTTAATTTTATATATTATCATTTGTCCCAATTATTTTTCTAATTTTATTTGTACCAAGTCGTGGGAGTGCCCATTTATTCCCAACAAAAGTAACTTAAACATGTTGCATGGAGGTATGTGTCGAATGTCGTAGCGATCAAAATGTTATGTGAGATAATACAGACTATGAGTCAACTCTTGGAAACAAGGCACGTTCCCACTTTAGGGGTTGTTTGATATGTTTGTTCAAAATATGAAATCGTAAGGAGGTGTTTGGTATTGTTGCTCAAAATTATGAAAATCAAAAGCAATAACAGAAACAAAAAATCAGTGATGAAAATCGAAATCATTTTACGAAATAAAATGATTTTTTTTTGTAAAAGGGATCTTCAATACTAAAACAAAAACGCAAACCTTTTTCTTTTTTTTTTTTTTGATTTTTTATTTTTATTTCATCCATTTCACAAATAGAAATCAATATCAAACTTTTTTGTTCTATCAGTTAGTGAACGAAAATAAAAAATCATAAACAACAACGATGCTAAAAAAGGCCATAAGTCAATACCATAATAAAAAAAAACCATACTCCAAAACCAAAATCATCAATAAAACGACTGATTTTATTACTTAAAAGAAATTTTTTTATGAAAGATTATGTACCTGTGATTTCATAAAATGAAATATTAGACGTCCGACAATCACGACATTGACCATTGAACGGAATGTGCCCCCTAGTTTGCACAGCGATCCGTTGCCCCACGTTTTCAACTCAATTCCGACCCACGTTCTCCCGAAAACGACCGCGTGGATTGCCGTCACTGACACCGTCTCTGGGGAAGTGTGAAGCGCAACAAGCCGTCGTGCGTATCTAAAGCGGGTAGACGTTCGGCAATCACGGCATTGACAATTGAACGGAACGCGCCCCCTAATTATGAAATAAAATATTTCGTAAAATCTTTTTTATGATATAAAATCAATCAAATTAACTGATTTTAAATCCATCCCAATAATCTGAGTTGTAAAGACGGTCAAGTTAACTTATTGTATATCATATAGAAGAATGTCCCATATATAATGGGACTCGGTTTTTTATTATGTTTACGTTCAAATAAGCTGCGCCTTTATGACCATATTGCTTCTTGGTGGTTAACATTATATTGACCGAAAACGTGAGTTAGACTACGACTCACAATGATTTAAAAGATTATGAGCCCTCTTACAACCATGTTTTCGTCGAACTTTCGTGCTTCTCTTTCTTTTGTCATTTTCCAAGTCGCAAGACTTTGAAAAGTCGAGTATTTCGTGTGGGTCCATTGATTGGAAATCCTCATTATTGTCATTTCCCACCAATGGAGTTTCACAATCCCAGTCAATTTCTGCCAATAATAACAATAGATATATACATAGAAGCGTACTCTTGTTCCACATTTCGCATTTCCCAATTCCCATTGATTGGAAATCCTCATTGTCATTTCCCACCAATGGAGTTTCACAAATAACAAAAGCAAAGCTTGTTGTTTCTGATCCACGATGCCCCGTCCTTTGTACGCGAACATCGGACGGCCGTCCAGCAGCTCCGGCCCATCGCGGAGAAACGATGCCAATGATACCGTCGTAGATGAAACTCTTGCGAGAAAGCTGGGGATGGCGGTGAATGAGGTGCAGCCGCTGCTGGAAGATGCCGAGCGGAAGCAGTTCGCTAGCAAAGCCGTCAGGAGCTGGCTCATCGAACTCAAGTGCTCAATCTATGATGCTGAGTCCACTCTCGATTTCATCCGTAACGTGTAAAATCAAACAAGTTAACATATTATATATCATCCCACAATCCGATAGGAGAAGGTCCCATAAATAATGGGATTCTGATTTTTATGTTAGGATTAAGGGGAGAGCTCTAGGGAGGAGGAAACGACATCCTAATCGGATGTGAGTAAAATACACATATGAACTGGGTTCAGCTGTTAACCCAAAAGCCTAAGTTGATGGGTTATGGGTTCCTCATATATATATATATTCTACGATTTCTGTTTCTACACGATGTACAAACCTGCTAACACATATCTCAATATTTTAGTATGTTGACGCTCAAATAAGCTGCCCCTTTCTGACCATATTGCTTCTTTTTGTAATCTAGGTGAGTTAGACTACGACTCACGGTAGATGATAAAGTAACCGTCCGACTGCTCAAATAGAAGCACTCGATAAACATGATCGCGTAAGAATTTTCCCAATGGACTCATGCGAAATACAGTATATACTGTATAGACTTGGGAATTTGCATTATCATGTTAGGGTTGGGGCATACGATGATACGAAGGGGAGTAAATGTGTTGGATTAATTTTCTTTGGTATCCATGAAAAGGGTACGATTCAATTCATATCATCGGAGGTGTCACCAACAATGATTTAAAGATTATGAGCCCTCTTACAACCATGTTTTCGTTGAACTTTCGTGCTCTCTTTCTTTTGTAATTTTCGAAGTCGCAAGATTTTAAAAAGACAAATATTCCGTGTGGGCTCATTGATTGGAAATCCTCTGTCATTTCCCACCAATGGAGTTTCAAAATCCCAGTCAATTTCTGCCAATAGCAATACATAGAAACTTACTCTTGTTCCAAAACGTGTTGCGATAGAAACTTACTCTTGTTACAAAACTCATTGTCATAGAAACTTACTCTTGTTCCACATTTCCCTTTTAAGAACCCAAAAAAAAAGGAAAAAAAAGAAAAAAAAAAGAAAATGAAAAGCAAAGAAACAAATAACAAAAGAAAAGCATCCGGAACTTTGTACGCGAACATCGGACGGCCGTCCAGCAGCTCCGGTCCATCGCGGAGAAACGATGCCAATGACACCGTCGTCGATGAAGCTCTTGCGAGAAAGCTGGAGATGGCGTTGAATGAGGTGCAGCCGCTGCTGGAAGATGCCGAGCGAAAGCAGTTCACCAGCAACGCCGTAAGGAGTTGGCTCATCGAACTCAAGTGCTCAATCTATGATGCTGAGTCCACTCTCGATTTCATCCGTACCGTGGCGTTGTCCAACAAAGAAGCACCCGAGGAGGTACCTTACGATTCTTCTGCTCTTGTTGAATTCGAGCAGCATATCCCTGTTAAAGCCACGAACATAATCGCAACCCTTTCGTCTCTGATTGATAAAAGCGGACGCCTCGGGTTAGTTGCTGACACTGGCGGCGGCGGCGGTGTTCCTCCGGCTTCTCTCAGGACTAATCGGATCACGACCTCTTTTGTGGAGGAATCTGATGTTGTTAGAAGAGTAAACGAGAAAGAGCAGATCATGGGGTGGGTGCTCTCTGAGGAGCCTCCAATTCCTGGAACAAAGATCGATGTGATTTCGATTGTTGGTATGGGTGGAGTTGGGAAAACCACCCTTGCTCAACTGGTCTATAATGATCCCAAGATTTCATCGGGTGACTATTTGATCTCATGGGTCTATGTTTCTGATACTTTCGATGCAGCTCGATTAACCAAGGAAATTCTTGCATCCATTAGGAGAAGATCTTACGGTGATGACTGCAGTTGGGACGTATTGCAACGCGAGCTCTGTGAAGTTCTCAAGGGTAATAAATTTCTTATTGTGTTGGATGACGTTTGGGATTGGGATCCCAAAAGTATGCAAGTATGGGACCGATTCTTGAAACCATTCAATCGCGGAGCGAATGGTAGCAAGATGGTTGTCACTACCCGAAATGATCGTGTTGCTTCTGCCTTGCGATCTAGGCATCGCCTCCAATTGAATCAACTATCTGAAGAACATGGATGGTCATTGTTCTC
>LIEC01011753.1:0-25119 GCA_001925005.1 Drosera capensis
GTGGAACCAAAACAATATCAACTGATCTAAGTGATTCAGAGCTCACTTTCCTGAGCCGATTTCAAGTCTCATCCTATTACTATCGAGAGCTTACTTGACCCTCTTACGGATCCTTTCCTGGTCGATCTAGAAAAAACATTAACAAAATTACTTCGCCATGACACTATACTAAATGGGGGAATGATTAAAAAAAAAATCGAAAATTTATGTTGGAAAAGAGTGGCGGCGCTTCCCATATGCTTGGAGCTTCAGGCGTCTAAATTACTTCTGAGACCCCAACCTAATCATCTGGAGGAATCTGCCCTTTCATACAATTATACAAATAGGCTACCAGCGTAACGTTCTTATGTCTTCAATCTTCATGATATTCATATTGTGTACTTATTAAAATCATGTACTGCATAGGAGGACCAACGGCACTAGTCGTGCTATAGCCAGGGATACTTCAGCGAAGGTGATGCCTGAAAAAATAAATGCCTCACTTGTTAGGAACAAGTACAGATAAGATCACTAAAGAGAGACAACATGCACAAAAGTCATGTCATCCGTGAAAAGATCCGTAGACTGTAGCACAAGAAGGTCCCAGTTGATCCTCTATGATTCTTTAGAACTGCGATTAAACTGGGAACTCTTCTCTTTACAAATCTTTCAAAGCCGGGACGGATATTCAAACTTGTTTTCATGCTTACCTCAAGGTTTCCTTCGTTCCCCTTCGGACTTTGCAGCGAATTGTTGGGAGGCCTAGTCGCTGGTGAGCCTCGTATCTATGACAACCAGAGAAACCTGGAAAAGAAAGCCACAGACCAGAAATATACAAACCGATTCTTACAGCAACTTTCACAAGGAGAAGCACGCAATAAACTTCCACATTGCTCACAAATGAAGCTTTAAAATGTACGTACCATAATAAACTCCATCAACCTCAAGAACATCAATCTGCAAACATTGAAGATTCATCACGTGAAAACCCAACGATGGTTTCGATGGTTTTGAGCACCACAACAAACAACAAAACTGATGTGAGATTTATGTAATCCTAAAATCCGAAAGGGTTCCATCAATAGATCCTATAAAGAAAGTATATAGCCTACCAACATCTGGGTCACTCTAATTTAGCTCAGTGTTCCAGAAACCCTTCTCGTTAGAGCAATAAGTGGTCATCTGGGTAATCCAGAGTTCAAATCTTGTTGAAGGCTGTGAGGATCAGGGCTGGAGCCTGGGCCTTGTGTTCTAATCTTGATATTTGTCATAATTTGAGATGAGCCAAGTCTCCACATGATCCTTCACAACTACAGCTATAGCATGGCCATAGAACGAATCAAACAATTCCAACCTATCGTGCGAAAACCACGCCTTATTATAGCGAAATGGCCAATTTCTTGCTATTGTCCTTGAAGGAATGGTCTTTTAAATTACAAAAGAGAAAATGAAAACGTTGCAACTTGTAGGTTTAAAGACAAATTCTATAATTCCACAACGTAACCCACCGTTCTAATGAGACTATAAATCTCTTCCGACATGCAACTTAGTATCTACAACTGATTAATTCCTCAGAACGAAAGACTATTTTGCTAAAACCAAACCTATGCTGCAGCAGCCCAAACACCCCGCTAATTTTGCAAAGCTTAGAAGTAGGAGTTTCTTACAGGTACTTGAAGACCTATTTCCTGAATGCTCTCCATGAGTTCCTGCACTTTCTGAGGGTCATTCTCCCTGGTGCGCATCAGCGGCCTCCTTATCTTAGTCAATGGCAGTTCAACTATTACTGGTCCTGGATTCTGGGATGGCAAAGCTGCCCCTACAAGACAATGAGCTCTGTCAGAGATACACATATTGGTAATGAAGAAAGATCAATTCGTATAAATTGAGAAGAATACCATTTGAGGAAGCTGAAATGGAGAACTTCCGTAGCGTGCATGGGACACGGAGGCAGAAGCTAGCCATTTTCCGAATGTCTTTGCTGAGTCATTACCAAGCAACAGCAAAACTAGTATGAATTTCGAGAAGATATGATTTATCAGATTTTCAAATCATAAGAGCTTGGTACATGACAACTTTGGGACTCCTTCATGTTCAAGAAATACATGGCACATGCTACACTACTCAAATCTCGAGAGCCACAACCGGTAGGATGCAAACTACCCTTATTAGGCGCACAAGGATATTGAACAAAACAACAAACAACTACACAGAGCTACCTAGCTAGTATCATACTAATCACTGAATCATCGACTTTTCAAAGTTGTATAAACAAGATAAACACAAAGACACAGAACAAAAACAAGCAACCAAGCATCAACATGATATACCGCTTTATGCTTCAGTCTTCACTGGCCTAGGATGCACAGTAAGCATCAATTTTCGTCCATAGTAAACAAAGTAACAACTGGTTCATGCTCATGTTGGGAACCAACTCTACTAAAGTCCCACGACTCCCATACAAAACATGATATTATTTGTATCTTATCATGTCTCGTTGAATCCACTTGTGGGATTTGCCCCACTTCATAGTTCATACTAACGCCAAACAAATGTGGTTTCGATGATTCGAACTTATAACCTTTATCACACCCGTTATTGAGAAATCAAATCTATCCAAAACTAATCCCCTATAGGAATATGCGATAAAGACCCACAATATTAACAGAATACTGATGCTTACACTTCTCAAAGGGTGCAACAGGAACCAATTCACACTCAAATGCTAGTCTTCCATGGAATCCCAAGAGCTAGTCTTCCATGGAATCCACGGAACAAACCTTCTACAGCAAGGTCAATAGCCATATTTCTCTATCAGCATATCAATTAACAAGAAAATTTTCCAAGAACTAGCGAACACAACGACCAAGGCTTCATTTCACCAAGAAAAATTGAGAATCCAAGGGTCGTCAGAGTTAACATAGAAACCCTACAATTTCAAGGATTGAAATGGTCATGAGATGAAGAGGACATATGAAACCACATACCTGTTGATAAGTTTAAGAAAAAGAAAATGAAAGAGAGTTTCTGGCGTTGGGATTCTGTGGGTGGTTCTCCTTCCTTGGACTACAAAAAGAGTGGAATTACGGGAACTTCACTGCAAAACACAGCGAGTCAAAATTTTATCTTGAAAGTAGGAGTAGGAATGAGACGCTCATCTTTGGTTTGGTTTTTCTTTCGATGGGTTATAGCCGGTTCACAAGCATACAACTGCTTTAGTTATTTTCTTTGACATTTATGTGATCAATCAACGTATACATATCCTGGATTCTCTAAGATGTTCTAAGTTCTACATTATAGTTAACGCATGTAGACACTGTCACAACTTCTGCCTATTGGTAATGTCAGCCCAAACTTTTGCCTCAAGCTTGTGACCACGTGATCATGTATAGTATATTATGTACATTTTGATCATCCTGTCACAAGATCAGAACATTTTGTACGTGGCCACGGAGAATATGTTACTAGCAATATAGGTTGTTAAAGGCATCCCAACTATCACGATTAAACAGATCAATACAAATACTACAAGAACCATGCTTACCGTCTAAACAGATCTAAGGTGTTGAATAAGCAAGTTTTATGCAAATGCTTTCGGGATACTAGGCTGGATTGGTGATGCTAAGGTCACACAAGTAATAAACAAGTTGACACAGAATCAAATCCAGCAGCTGAAAATTCTACTCTCTTAGGGGATTTTGTTAACGACGAACATTTCCCTTGGATGACTGCAACGAGATTGGTGGTATTCGATCGACATACATAACTGCTTTATCGCCTCTATCTTCTCTTCTCCGAGCCTGATGATGCCAGCCATCTTCTCTTCGACCTCTATCTCAAGCACTGCCACTTTCTCTGAAGCTCATACAATGCTTGCATTAGCCGAACCTTATCCGTGTTATCCTTGTTCATTTTATCTTCTGGGTCGCTCGTCGCGTCTTTTAGCTGCTGCGCCATATCCTGCTCCTCATCATCCCCATTTGCATTGAAGTGGCTTCATGATCCTTTGACGGCCTTATCTCATTGATTGTGGATCGGATCCAGTCCTTTGTGATTTGTATGTCATTGGAGATTTTGGAGAGGCGTCGTAGGAAATGGCCCTCCTCGTTGGCAAGCTTCTTGGTGATCAGCATGGCCATAGCTGCGACCATCTCGTTTGCTGCATCAGAGATCTTCGATAACTCAGCTTTTTTCATTTTCATAATCTTGGAATACTCGGCTACCTTATTCTCAAGCTCAGAATGCTCTTGCTCACAACGGTCCTGCATCCTCTTGTAACTCTCTTTGTTCTCTAATGCAACTGTTCCGCCACCTTGATCCTCTGGCTGAGAATTCGCAGTTTATCTTTGAAGTTGTTGTGAAATTCAGCTGCCACCTCATCCATTTTTCTATCCGCAGCTTGGAGAAGCCTGCCTTTCATCGACTTGCAATCCTCACACAACCTGTTGATTGTGTCTTCTTGTTGTTTGGGAATGACCTGCTGATCAGCTATCTTATTTGTCAATTCCGCGTTCTGATTTCCCATCTGGGTTAATTGTTCTAGGGACTTTTCTTGCTGAGTCGCTAGTTCATTCTGCGAACTAGTAACCTGTGCCGTCAAGGCAGATACTTTAGTGGAAGCCCCCTTCTCTTCGTCCCGAATGTGCCTTTTCAACATGGATATCGTATCTTCACGCTGCATGACTGTTGATTCCAGTTCCATGATCGGCCTTGCAGACCCTCTTTATCTCTAACCAACTGCTTGATCTTGTTGTCCCGGTTGCTTATCAGCTCATCTATCTTCCTTTTAATGTCCATCTCTTGCTGCGAATGGTTGACTCCCCGTGTTAAGGTGCCAATCTGGTTTGGCATATTGTTCTGGCAGATCGAGACCTCGTCTCTTCTTGCTTCCATTTTTTTTCTCCAGCTCCTCTATTCGCTCCTGAAGCAACTCCTTTACTCCTTTTTCCTGGTTTGCATCTCGCAAATGCTCCTCTAGTTTGACCTTCACCTCGGTTTCCTCCTTTAAGGCCACTATAAGAGCAGAATAATCAGCTTCTGTATTTTTTAGCTTCCCTTGAAGCGAAAGAGATTCGTTGTGGCTTTCTTTCAGAGTTCTCTCCAGTATCCGCATATTTGCTTCCAGTGCCTCCATTTCCTGCCCCATATGTGCAACCTCTCGGTCCTTGACTGCTATTTTCTTATGAGATCGCTCTTTGTATCTCTTAAATAGTTAATTTGCAACCTCAGGTCCCTTACAAGGGCTAATGAACCCTCATTTTCCCTCTTCATGTTCTGATAATCTGCGGTCTTCACTTTTAGCTCTTTCTCGAGGTTCTGTAACTTCTTCAGGTACTCCAAAATTTCCTGAGTTTTTGCCTTTCTTTCCTACTCCAACTCACTGTTCTTCCTTTTCATTAAGTCCCACTCGTGCTTCATACACTTGACCTGGTCGACTAAACCAGCATGCATGCTCGAGTGCTCGAGATTCTTACCTGTCTTGTTGACTTTGTCGATAAGAGCAGAAAGTTCGGCATCTTTTTCCTTTGAGATATTTCCAAGGTTTAGAACCTTAGCTTTTAGTTCCGAGATCTCGGATTGCAGTTGTTTAGCTGTGGCTTCTTCCCTTTCAATCTGCTCTTCACTTTGTCTTTTATCCTCATTCAGTTCCTTGATTTGGGCAGATGCTTTGTTCTCGTGCAGCTACAAGCAAGAAGTTCCTGATCCTTCTCACTCACTTCCTCCCGCAGCTGCCTCGCTTCAGCGTCAAGCTTTTGCAATATTTCTTGTGTTTCCTGTGCTTTGTTCACTGCTTCTGCCACATACCCTGACTTCACGGATTCTGTTTGCTTCGAATCCAAAGCCGCTTCTTGATTCACGCTTTCCTGCTCATGCTGCTCACTTCTAGATGTAACACTAGTGTGTTTCGCTTCAGTACTTGCGTCTTTAAGAGAGTCTGTTTCTGATTCTGAACTGGAGGTGGCAGTGTAAAAGCCCTCATCTTCTTTTATGTCATGAAAAGCTTGCTTGAGCTGCCCTCTAACCCATTCGTATCCATAGTAAAGGAGCTGATATCGCCTTTGGAGATCCTCAACGAGTTGAACCAGTTCCTGTCTGCCATCTGTATTCCGGTTTCTCCTATTGTTGGCCGTTCTTTTGCAAGCTTTAAGATCCATGATGACGAGGACAAACAAACGACAAAGATTTGCTTTCAAGAGAGGAAAAGAAATGGGAAGAAACTGAGAGACGCGTGGGTGGAGTTGAAAGCGGAAATCTGAGAAAGATGAAAGAAGAAACTTGGCTCAAGATTTGTCCCCTGCTTTTATACAACGGCTTAATATTTCTGAAAGGCATGACAAAGTGCAAAATGCATTACACACTGGTTAAATAAAATAAAAAACGAAGATAAAAAACAGACGAATAATCAATAAATAAAGGAAGTGAAACGAAACATATGACTAACCTGCTCATGCACTTTTGTGGTTCAATGCATAATGCATGTCAAGATCTACATGATACAAGGCATGTAAACCTGTATGACACGATCTAAATCAGAAGTGTTATCTCTCGTGTACTGCAGTTTGATAAATATATACTGCAATCGTTTTATAGTTATAACCTACAATACATTGTTGTGAAACTGCGTTATATTAAGAGTGAATTGCAGTACAAGGCAACCACCCGTCTACAGCGGCTGTAGCCCAACAAAGGGCTAATAGATCACAGAAGAACCTGATGAAGCCAAGAGTGAAACCTCTATACATGCACAGCAACTATGATTCAGCAAGTTCAGGGAGCAAAGGTGCTAATATTTCATTTTATGGAGAAAATTGCATCTTTGGACTCGTCCATGCAAAATAAATCGTGACAGATTCCAAGATGAGTAAGAAGATGCCACGATTTCCATACATCCACGACAATCAGGTAGGTAAAGGCAACATTGATGCCTACTCGTAAAGCATTTTTTATTTTTTTTTAGAAATGATCATCCTGGCGAACTCTCACAAGAAATTTGAACGAAACTTCTTGGATTCTGCAGGCAGCTACATACTAAAATGTGAAGCCGGCTTCTACTTTACTTGACGGATCCCAACCCGGAGGCTTTATATTCGGCCAGTCTCCCCGGCATCCTAACCTTATGTACAGGCTCTTCTTACCTTCAAAACAGCCAGAAACAAAAAGGGAGAAGACAGTCATAAAGGTCTTCATCAAGCTCACATGGCCCATCAATCCAGACTCCCTAATTTTGTATTCATTCGTCAGTGGTCAAGGTAGCATGTTCTAGCTCACAGTTTTCTAGTTAAAGGTTTTGCCAGCCTATATCTCAAGCCAATATCGTGCAGTGGATACGATACGTACCAGAAGTTTACGAAAAACAACATAGAATCTTCATCTGCAAAAGTGGTTCCATTACCCACAAAAATCACCTCTCTCCACATCAAGATGTCATTTCAAAACCGGGGAGTTCAATTACCTGGAAGAGTTCTGTCTGAGAGTATTCGCTGCTTCAGGGCACTCAAGGCAGCTTGTGCTACCGCCTTAACATGGACAGGATCCCAGCCACCAAGCTTGACGACCACATCGGCTTTACCATAAGCTTCAGCGCCACCATGGACTTGCCGTCTGGCCTCCTCCTTCGCAGAATCTTCATCTGTAATCAAATTCCATTAACAATAAAATAATTCAATTTTTTTTTTAAGACTAGAACTTGAATGAACCAAAAGTTACCTATGGCCTCAGACGGTGACAACCAAACTGTGAATCCTGCATACAGATACTGCCATTTAGCAGCCCTGCTCGCAGCACCATGACCCTCTCCTAGTGTAGCAATAACAGCACGAACATGACTGCAAGACCAATATGCAAATGTAAACAACTCTTTTAGCATTATTTGGTTACGGGAAAGAGACCTGTACAGCATAAGAAACATTACGTGCTAAGTTGTTCTAATACTGCAGTTTCTGCTTCAACCACCGAGTCAGATCCCTCTGCAAGTGCCCCTAGAGTAGAAGAACGAACATGTAAATACACAACAAGATGAATGGAAACATGAATTCTGCAGAGGATGGAAGTTTTACGAATATAAAATTTTACACCTCAAACAAAAAAAACAAAAGAGGTGAATATATGAAGGGAAATATATGACTGCAGCGATTGCAGCCAGTTTGCTGCAATATACTGTAATTTGTTTAAGGTATACAATAGTTTAGTCTTTGTGTACTGTATTTTACTAGTTGTATACAGTAACAGTACACCGTAGCAAACTGTAAATCGTTGTGCACGTCTCTCAATTTAAGTACACAACATATAAACTATCACACACCGAGATCGAACTACAGTACACTAGCCCCTCCGCACTGATCACTTATACATGATCACTACAGCTAATCTGAATTTAAGGCCCACAGTGACAATGCTTTCTTTTTACTCATTGGCATTGTCAAATACAAGTTCATCATTGGAAACAGTGGTATCATAGTAAAGTCTCGAAGACTGCATGGAGATGAATGTAAGTCCATTCTTAGCCAAAATAATTTATTAAACCGTACTCTTTCCACCGACAGATCGTGAAAGCTAAACGTATCTTACTAGTTTCATTTAGAAGGCTAAGTTCTTGTTTTAATTGTTTAATGCAAAAATTGGCAACAACAACCATTGGAATTAACACCACTCAACAAGACGACTACTGTCATCTGCTAGTGAATCAATGTTCACAGTTCACACAAAAAGAGTGTGTTTTTCCTTCCTTTACGGTAGAACCGCAGAAGATTTCCATAAATATATTGAACAATGACGGACAGCAAGGAAGTTCATGTAGATACAGCAGATTTACAAGAATCAATGGTTGTTTTGGCCAATTCTTCCAGCATCCCTTTCGTCTCAAGTGGCATGTACCTGAACCAGTCCAAGGTAATTAGGAATACAACAATAGTGAAAGACATAATAGGCTCAGGAGTCAGGAGTATGATTCAGAGCCTGAGGAGCATAGTATGCATCAAAACTTTCTAGTAAAAATAATATCATTAGTTCTAGTTTATGATTGAGATCAAGTTTTAAAAGAGAAATACATAAACTTCTAGAAACACTCTGATCAAATTCTGCCTCCCGAGCACCCTTATTGTACACACTACACACTTCCACGATAATTGTTTCGAACCATCCATTTTCTCATTGAATCACAAATTTTAGCATAATATAAGAGCTTCCAATACAGAAAACCATGAACCCACTCCCTTCATAGCACGGTACATATAGTACAGGAGTTTCTAAATGGAAATCTTTCTTAGTACGAATATACGAAATTCCTGCACCATGAGATCTAGGGATGTTAACTAGTCAGTCTTGCATGGCTGCTTTACCATTGTAAAGTAATCATCTCAGGAGATCTCAGGCTTAATTCAAGTTTCACGAAAGAATGATAAAAAGCAAAGGCCTACTCATCTGATATATTGATGAGTGATAACATAATCAGGCTACAGATCAACTCATTCTTCAGGTACCCTAGAATCTACAAAGAACGCAACAGTAGTATGGATGAACTCAAATCCTTTACATATAGATCTCGAACTGAATAGAAATTAACACCATGACGTAATTACCTAAAGGAAAAATTACATACCCAAGCCCCACAGCAAGCTCCTGTGCAACTTTCTGATTGATTTCAGAGGACTCCCCGACTAAGAAGACAGATGTTCCTTTCAAAAGCTGCTTGATGCCTGTTGATAGGGATTCCCAGGATTCTACAATATCTGGCCATTTCAATTCTGGGTCTTGCTTCTTCAAGTTAATAACTAAATGCTCATCATCTAAGTACCTGTCAAAGAAAATATCCGATTAGGCGGTAGCAATTACATGATAAGTGATAAAGAAAAGCTTCATCTCAGAGACCATATTGTTTCACCAGGCTTTATCCTATCAAATAGCTGATTAGTTTCCATAAGGGTCCTGGAAAAGCCGGATTGCTTTAATTGAATAAGCAAGGATCTTCCATCTGCATCCACATGTATATCCTTTGAGCTGAGGCCCTCCTTTTCGTTCATTAGTAATCTTAACTCCACCTCGGAGGTTCCATCATTGAACTGCATCGATTATCCTTACAATTAAAACAAGGTTGAAATGATTTCCAAAAGAACAAGTCTGTTCATGATTAAGCACTAAGAATAAGATCTCAACCAAAGGCCTATAACAATCAAAGGACAACAGTTTCTAGACAATGACTAATCACGAGATTAACCAGTACTAGCCCCATTGCACTAGCCCCATAAGGAACCAATATTTACGGCTTAAGAGAGAGCTTCAGGTGAATTCCGCACTAGCACCATGGAGAGTAACTAACTACCTCATAGTTGGTATTATTAGGAAAAGAAGTCGACACACAGCAACAAATCCCTTGTTCTTTTCTTCTTTTGCCCAAATGGGTCGCCACCAGACGCTGAATTCCAACACCATGACGAGCCCCCAAAGCTCTCGGGAACGAGCAGGCGGATGCAGATGGGAATGGACGGTCACGATAAGACGATGATGATGTGAGGGTTTTGAGTGGGTTTGGGAAGAGTGTGGAGCATAAAAGAGTAGCTGCCATGGTTGAGTTGAGGCTGAGAATGGTATTGGGACTTCTGTTTATCGAGTTGTGTTTCGCTGTTTGATTATCTTGATAATCTGTTTGATTATCTTGATAATCTTGACAAGGTTCACGTTTTATGATTTATCTTAAATCAAGGTTTTGTTCACATCGATTAAAACGAAGGTATGACATCTTCAAACATATATTTTTTGTTATTGTTAATTGATTTTGAGTTATAATCCTAAAAATTTAATATATATATATATAGCATGTTATAAAACAAGTGTTTTCGAATATTGAACCGATTCGTCGATAAATTCAATTTGATTTCATCGGACAATAAACGTCGAAATTAACAAAATAATTAAAATATTTTAGAGAGAAAAAAGAGATTTTTTCTTCTTTTAGAATTAGTACATAACATCTTACAAATGACCTCTATTTATAAGATTCAAATTAATTAATTAATATATAATTTTCTCCGATAATTAAGATGATTGAATTTAATTATGCTTCTGTATAGTATTATGAAACACTTTATAGAAGATTCTACTCAATTTGTTCAACGAAGTGTTGAAATATTAATTAATCTTCGATGTCATACTCTTCATGATTTTCGTTGGTATAAAAAGGTATTTTTCTTACAAAAGTTTATTTCAGAGAAGATTCTCAACAAAATTATTAGAAAGAATAGTTCATAAGTGGGCTTTCTAAATTATTCATAGAAAAGGTGAACAATTTAGAGACGCCAATAAAGTGATATCTCGTATCCTAATTTGTCTCAGGTGATCTTATTTCTTATTTCTTATATTAATACAGAAGGATTGGCTTTATGTACTAATTTGAATCTTAATCTAAAATCTGTAATGAATGTTCTCAAACTCATAAAGAACTTGAAAATTTATGTTCTCAATATGGTTTAGAAAATCCTACATCTCCTTCTGACAAAAGTAAACAATTTTCTCATCCCATATAAAAAGAAATCTAGTTATAAGAATTATCGTAAAGAACATAGATCGAATCCTCTAGATAAGTTTATAAAAAACAACATCGCACTAAAAGTTGTACAAATAAGTTTTCCAAATCAACAATTAGATGTTTTAAACATCATAGCTTTGGCCAAATAAGTAATTTGAAAAGAAGATAAATGAATTATCTTTGGATAATGATGCGAAGGATCAATTAATCAACCTACTCATTTTAGAAAATGAACAAGAAGAAGATAATATAAGCGATACTAATTCTGAATTATCAAATAATTAAAAAATCAAATTGATTCTAGTGACTTTATCACTAAAGATAGTGACATAAATGTCAAGGATTATGTTATTGTAATAATATTAACATGACAAGTAAAGATTCTTCTAAAATCATATTAGAATTAATTCACTAGGTACAAGATCACGTGATACAACGAATATATTTAACTCAATAAAGAGTTATTATTTCAAGAAAATAAAAATGAAGTTCCACAACCATTTAAGATTAACAAAATAATTAAAGAATGTGCACCTTAATACTTCGGCTATAACAATATCAAATTTACAATGAGAATTGAATGAAGTTAAGTTACAAGTCAAAGAACTACATATGAACCAATCCAATATTGCTCAACTAGTTTATCAATTGCAATCTTCTTAACCTTGCACGAGCCGCACTGAATCTGATAATAATGAACATTATATAAATCAAATTAATCACATTGTGTGTCAAAAATGGTAAGAAGAAGATAGAAGAGGCGTCCCAAGGGAAAAATCATCAAGCAAAGAAGTTCAAGAAGTTAGAGAAAAGAGAAAGTACCATTCGAGAATCAAGTCCTCAGAAAAGACCCAACCATATATCCCAGAAGTGCCTTATCCTCAAAGGTTGAAGAGAAACAAGCTTGACAAGTAATTCGCAAGGTTCTTGGATTTATTCAAGAAACTTCATATCATAATCCCATTTGTCGAAGCACTTGAGCAAACAACTAACTATGTGATATTCATGAAAGAGATCTTATCAAAGAAGCGAAAGATCGAAGATTTTGAGACCACAGCAATGACGGAAGACTACAGCACCATTATCTAAAAGAAGCTTCCACCAAAACTTAAAGATCAAGGGAGCTTCAATATTCCTTATTCCATATGCAATACTACTTTTGATAGAGCTCTTTTGCGATCTTGATGCAAGTATTATTTATTGCCTTTTTCGGTGCGCAGAATATTAGGAGTTGGATCCTTGAAACTAACCACAATCTCTCTTCAAATGGTGGATCGCTCTATCAAACACCCAAGAGGAATTCTAGAGAATGTCTTGGTATTCCCCATAGATTTCATCATTCTTGATATGGAAGAAGATCATGATATCCCAATCATCGTTGGGAGACCTTTCTTAGCCACCGTGGAGCGCTAATTGACATGAAGAAAGGAGAACTCAAACTTCAAGTAGACGTAGAATCAACAATCTTCAAGGTTTTTTGTGTGTTCCAACAAAAAAAAGGAGAGGATCAATGCTTTTGTGTTTACATCATAGGAAATAAACCTCAAGAATTTTCGAACAAGGACTTCCAACATAAGGTAAATAAAAGCTTAGATGAACTTGAGATCCAAATCCGAGGTACTTATCCAAGTCTTAATAAGTATTATCCATGGCACGATCGACTCTATTAGTGTGGAGCACGATACACATTCATTGAATCATGAAGATAAACTTATTGATATCATTTTAAAAGAGTTAGAGTATGTTGAGATTTCTAATGCCCAATTGAGGAATGAAAAACATGAACTCTTGATAGAGATCGAACTTTTGATAAATATTTCTTATGAAAAAGTTCTTCCTAGAGCTTAAGAAAGCTTGAGCAAGACGGGCACCTACTCATTATTATATGTATGTTTATTATGATAAATTTAACTCTTTTGTTAATGGATTGGTAAGAGAGTCGCAGGTAATATACATTCATTGATAAGATGGTAGAGGCAGATCTCGAGAAATTTGGATCCAAAGACATGCCTCTATCAAGAGAATTCCAAGTCCAATTATGGATCATAACCAAGTCGGACCGAGGACTATAAAATAAGCGCTTCTTTGGAGGCAATCCAAGCTTTATTTTCCTTTTCTTTGAGTCTTTTATTTTAAGTTTTAGTCATCAATTATGATTATGAAGAGTTTTTAATAGCTGATGTGGTATTATTTCATGCAGAAAAAAAAAAAAGGTCGTTTCTGAGCAGTGTGGGTTGCACCTCGGAAGTTAATCGTTATAGGTGTAATGAGGCCTAGATGAAAAACTCATTCCTAGAGTAGTGCTGGTTACACTCCAAGACGATCCGTTACAGGTGTAACGGTATCTAGACAAAAAATAAAGGCCATTCCTGAGCAGTGTGAGTTACACCCCTGTCTTCCCATTACACCTATAACCAAACCAAAAAAAAAAAAAAAAAAAACTGAACTAAAAAACAAAGAACCTTCGACCCATTCCTTGTCTCCATCTCTTCATCTCTCATATGTAACCCTAACCCGTGCTGCCACTATTTTGGAGACGACCCTTGTTGCAGTAGCTGTCTTGCCCACCGTGCAACAACAACTGCCAACGAAGCTGCTCCCCACTTCGCCTTCTGTCTTTCACCACGCCCAAGGCCGTCTTAACCTCCCATCACCATCGTCATTGTGAGCTCTCTGTACCCTATTCCCTTCGTCTCTATTTTTGTTCCCTTGAGGACAATATGTCTGCCAAGCTTTGGGGAAGGGTTTCCTTTGATCACCGTTTGAGTCTCTTAGTCTTTGAGTCATAGGATCTCTAGTCAGAGTGTTTTTCTTCTCACAATGTGTTGCTTGGATGTAAAACGTGTATAAACTCAAAACAAAGGAACAAGGTGTCTAGCTAGGGAGACTAACGGCCTAAGTTGACTCTCCCTCTATTACATGACGAGACATGATCTAAATTATAACTAAACTTGAATATCCTAGCAAAGCATATTGAGGGATGGGGTTAAACACGGATATGAGGCAACGACAAGGGTAGGATCTTATAATATACCAAGCTTAGGTTATTAGCTACACGCTAGTGGTAAGGCGAAGAGGTGTGCATCCTAGATTATTGGTACCGCTCTTTTTTTTGTCATAATCCTCTAGACCTCCCTTGACCTAACACTACTATACTTCTATTTTTCTTCTTTACATCTTGTACTTCATGCGATGCATTGTTTTAAGTAGGCGTTTGTATATTCGTGATTGGAGTAATTCATTATTGCTCATACCAGCCAAACAAAAGAACCTGTTCGAACCCTATCATATATACGAGTCAAGGCGGCAATAGATTAGATTTATATGTCGTTTGGGAATGTTTGTAATGTTCTAATATGGCACACAATATGCCAATGATGCCATTGTGCTTTTTTCTCTTTTGTCAAAAAAATAAAACAAAATAAAATAAAATAAAAAAATGAAGAAAAAAAACAGCTTCTCATCTTCTTAAGTTGGGTTTTACTGGAGAAATCATCAATCCGCATAAAGGGATGACTTGAGAATATTGTATGTTTTGTTAAGTGCTGCTTTGTTTTTTTTTTTTTTTTTGGTTCAAGGCACAATGCCTTGATGGGGATGGAGTAGAGATACACCACCGCGTTGACTCGTGTCACATTCCTACCCTTATACCCTAGGTTGCACATAACTAAATAGCAGCCTCTCTTTACCCTATTTTATTTATTCATTTGTCCAGGCCTTAATTTAGGAACGTGATGCACATTTGGTTTAGGTAAGAGAGTGGTTGGTACGCGAACGCTTACAGCTTTTTGTCTTATTCGAGTCAAACCCTTGTCCTTGTGTGACTTGAGTATATACATAAAATGATCCTCATGATCATTTTGTGGGATGGTGAGCGATGCTTAGTCCTGGAAACTGTTTGATGATAATAGGATGTGCTCATGCAAGGGTGAAGAGGGAAAATGATCAATTGGCTTGTGAGTGGCTCAAGTTACGACATTTGATTGTTAGAGTTTAACACGTTATGTTGGTCTGGTTTGTTCCATTTCATCCTTGTTGTTTGGGGACAAGTAAAAGTTCAAGCTTGGAGGAGTTTTCTAAGTGTCTAAATTGCTCACATATTGTCATGATTTCTTCGTAGTATTATGTCCAAGTTACCTATTTCGAAGATTTTTGGAGTGATTTTTATCTTCTTGAACTCGATAACTACCTTTAAGTCTTTGGTATTATAGGTTGGATGCATTCAAACTTGAAAGGAGGCAAGAATGGAAGGCAACAAAGGAGACAATGGCTGTTACACCAGAAGCAAGAACCATTACACCTGTAGTGGAGAACAGTTGAAAACCATCGACTAACCAACGCCGGTTACACCCTCTTTGCGGAGTCGTTACAGTGGTAATGGGAACCTGACGAGATTTGAAGAATATTTGGTTTTCATGATTAGATTTTTTATAATCCTCTTTATATATTCTTGTAATATTTTTACCAAGAGGGATTATTCTTGATATCTGCGAGATAATTGAGGGATTTTTGGATATAAAGATGGACGTCTAGCGTGGAGAACTAGACTCGAAGGCGACGAGGATAATAGAGACGATTTCGGCTTATTGTTATTAAATTTACTCTTTCTTGATACTTTGACCATGATTTCTATTCTTATTAAGTTGTTTGTATTGTCCATCATGAACTAAATTTTAATTCTAGGATGATGATGTAGCCATTCTTTTTGAAAGATTTGGATTTTATTACTGACTGTTAGACGTTATTTTTCAATTGGTTGGCGTGTTCAATATTTGTGCTTAATGCTTTCTTGTATTTGATCACTACATGATTGAATTGTGAATGTTGATTGTTTTGAGAGAAGGATTAGGATTTAGACCTAATATCAAATACAGTAGGTTGAACGTGTAATAGAGATCGTGACTTGCATAATCAAAATCAAGAATTTCTTGTGCTTAATGATTCTTTAACGAGTTGAACGTATAGAGATATAACGTGTTTGTCGTTGAAAGAATTATCTTTTGATCTTGAGAGACAATTGGTTAATTTAGGGAAATCTCGACTATTTATCGAATGAACGAGTAATCTAATAATTTGATAAAGAACAAACCTAGACACAAGAATTGATGAAATCGGATCGCTAGATTTACATTATCATCGCTTGTCTCATAATTAGTTTCGATTTCATCTTCTTTTAGCTTAGTCAATCAAACAACAATCTTGAGATTTTCGAATGGTTTGAATCATCCTAGAACGTGGAAACAACATAGTGATAGAATCAATCGCTGTGGAGACAATACTCAACTCATTACGTTATTACTTGATACGATATCATACACTTATGATCTTTTGCATTCGTATTTTGCACGCATCGTTCCACATGAAAGCTTTTTTATTATGCTGCAAGCTGCTGTTCGCGAGAATGGAATCCAAGCTAATGAAGTATAGTTCCAATACAATTGGTTCCTGAATGCTCTTCCGTATCACTAACAGACTCCTAGCCTTTGAGTCAAGATCATAATTCTTTTGAGTATCTACGTTTTGATGTTTGCTTGTAATTTTGCACTGGTGAAGAATATTAGTGTAATAGTCACAATTATGCATGGTACACACGGTTATCTCAGCTACTGATATCCAAGAGCAACATACTTGTGCGACTTCAGCAAATAGACGACTCTTGCTTCTGGTGACAATAAGATCGGCTAGAGTTTTGCTGACAAATAAATGTAACCCGAAATCAAATTCGCTAACCAATGCTAATAAATAAATGTAGCCGAAAGTATGTGCTCTCGAAAAGCCAAGTCGGCATCATAACTCTTATCTGGATGTTATTCATCACATGGTCACGTTCTAGGATCCGATCAGTTTCTCCTGTGATTTTCAGGCTAGGAAAGCACAAATAGCGGATCAAAGACAAGCTGCATTGGCTCAGTGGAGGGCGCAAAGAGCTCCATTTCTGATTCCTGAAGCAGAATAGGGACCAAGAGTTATTCGAGTAGCTTTCACCTCTTTTGTCATAGTGCTGACCACTATTCGCCCAAGACGAAACAATTGTACTGTGTATATGTCTATTCTGCGTTTGATATGTGTAAATCTCATTAGCAGGTGATAATCGGTTTCAAAAATGGAGAAATCAGGGAGAACAAGTTCCTGCTTGAAGCCTCGATTCAGCATATCTATGTTTATGTGGACACACTAGACTATTGGATGTAATGCTCTACAGACTTGTTTCCCACGATCGTGAAGTCACTTATGAAGGCAACATGCTGCAACTCAATCTCAACGAAGCCAATTTGCCAGATATAGCCAGGTTCTTCGTGAGGCCATTGTTTGATGGTAATAATCCAGCACAGTAAGTCCCTTTCAGTATACATCTCTTCGGTAATTGAATAACAACTCAATAGAGAGTTCGATATAAAACATCTCGACCAAGCAAAGAAGACCTTTGGCATGGAAATCGAGCGAGTTAGAAAGCATGGGTCTTGACCTTGAGGCAAAAGAAGTATATTGAGAAGGTTCCAGATCGTTTTGACATGAAGATGCCAGAAAACTCCCTTGGTAACGCACTTCAAGCTATCTTTGAAGTTTTCATCAAAGACTGAGAACGAGGTGAAGAGTATGACCTCAGTACATTATGAGAGTGCAGTTGGTTCCATTATTTACGTTATGGTATGCACTCGACTCAATTTATCACAGGTGATATCAGTAGTCAGTCAATATATGGGCAGACATGATAGTGGTCACTGGCAAGCCGTGAATTGGATCCTTACATATCTTAAGGGTTCAACAGGATTGCAACTCGTCTATGATGCAAACCGAGGTGGAGGCAACAACGATGTTCAGGGGTTCTCAGATTCAGATTATATTGGAGATCTGGATCGTCGGATATCATTGATAGGGTATGCATTTACTTTGTGTGGTGGGCCAGTTTCTTGATTTGCAACTTTATAAAATACGGTAGCTTTGAGATAGCATTTTCAGGTTGCTATGAAATTCTATCTTTCAATGGGACGTTCATGTCACGTTTTCTCTTGAATACTTGGAACTCAGCTTGTGCGACTTGCCTAGGTCAAATTGCTCTCACCATCTTTTGCTAATCAGATGAATGAACTCAGTACTTATATATACGAGAGAAGGGTTCCATCTTTAATCGAGAAAAGCTATTACAATGTTGCATAACTGTATAACTAGTGTCGACTCCACTGCCATCATCTATTTCTCTGAAGACGCTTTCTATTTTCCCTCATCGAGAAGACAGCAGGCTATTTTTTAAGACTAACACAAAATAGAACTAATAAGAGAAATGCACACATATAAAAGGAAAAAGAACTCACGTTATAATCCTATAATATGTATAGATTTGTGAACATCGACACTAGGGAAATGATACAGAGACTATGAGCAAGAGTTTGCTGCTTAAAAATTGGATCTCGCAATCTATGCTGGAAAAGACGTTCTTGTTGTTGGATTGATAGCTGTCATGAGTGCACCAAGGAGGTAAGAAGCAATTGATTTCAGAAACCCAAGTCGAAGCTTGGACACTCAAGAATTCTTGCTGGTTGTCTGGTCTCCACTTTGATGTTCTCATCAGCATCTCTGATATCCTGAGTGGCAAAGCAGTCATGCCGTAAATTCTTCCGAGAATCATTGTGCTGACGCTTCATCAAAAAGTTCACGACTTCATGTTATTCTCAAATCAGCGATGGAAAATTCAGTAAAAGAAATGGTCAAAAATTCGGTGAAAGAACAAGAAGAGTGACACCGATCCTCAACAAAAGACCAATGCTTTAGCTGCACTATGTTCATGGTTGGAGTCAGACCCGCTGAGGGGAAGTGAACTTTTCAGTCCAACATTCAATATTCTGTATCCCTCACATATCTTGGACCGAATGATAAAAGCTCAGCTGGAATACCCAATTTCTAAACTCAGAGGCATGACCGATGTAACATTTGGCATATCAGGGTTACCAACATACCTTCTCCCGATACCTGAGATCTCTTGTTGACTAAGTCCCGACTTAAAACATTCGACCATACTTCACCCATCAAGTCGGAATGTAACATCGAAATGCAATAGAATAAAAAGATATCCAAGGTTTTATGGCAGATAATATGTCCACTGTTGTGCAAGTTAACTGCAGTGAATAAACAAGCAAATTATAATGGAAAAACCTGGCCGCAACCTCCATTGTTCACACTCTTGAGAGGAAGACTGTCTCTGTGATCTGTTATAACAGCAGAGTCCCTTTTTTTCATCACTTCCAAAGAAAGAAAATTGCAATCCAGTTTCCTTTGTTCAGGAGAATTAGCGACTACTGAGTAATTCAGGTTAAGAACTTCCCTCTCGTACAAGGTGACTTAAATGATTCTCCATTGTCAACACTTGTACTTTGCATTGTCACAGCGACAAGGGGTGGTCTTCTAGTTGCTACTCGCGAGGAAGCATGAGAAGCTGCAACAGCATCAAACCTATATAGCCCTTTAGATGATGTTGTCGTACCAGTTACACGAGGTGTGCATTCAGCATTCTTCGCCATCTTCAACTTGCTAGCCCTCGTAAACCTACAATACAGCTTCCACAGATGATTACTGTCTATAAAATTTCCAGCGAAAATAACTCAGTGTGGCAAAATGTTGATGGCTTCATAACAACAGACAATAGCCTAAAAGATTCATCTCCAGAGTAGATTCAATGTTTTCTCTCTTGTTTTAATCACGTTTTCAGGCTGGCTCCTCACTGAATACAACTTGCAATTTTAATCCCTGAATAGACTTCAACAAAATTAACCATACCAGATGCTCCAGATTAATTTGATGGAAAATCATCTAACAAACATACCCAGATGGAAGGTCAACTGATGCATGTCCTCCAGGAAGCATCCCCGACCCATTATCATGATTTTGCTCTTGCTTGACTTTACAGGAAATATCAGTATGATTCTGAATGGGCTCAAGAATGTTCCTAGTGCAACGTTTCTTTCTGGAAATATCTTCCTTCAATGATTCGTTATCATTGTCAGGATGAAGAGTACAGCTTGAATCATTCCCTGGGACAAGTGTGCGTCCCATGGCAATCTGATCTTTATTCTCAGTGTCGAGCTCAGTCACCACTTTTGAAGGAAGCGCAAGGCATTGCTCGGCAGGTACCACCATCATATTTGGACCACTCTCTGTAGCTACCAATTTTCTCACGTTCGATAAAATACCACAAACTGCAAAGAAGAAACAGCGAAGCAAGTCATAACAACCAGTTCGGTGCAGTAACAATTACTACATTTTGTATACTCGGTAAGCAAAGTACCGCTATCACAAAGGTGCTTTTTAAAAAGAGACAGACCATACATCTAGTCTCCATCTGTTCACTATATGTTTTCCTATGCTTCTCTACAACTGCAACTAAATGTCATAAACATAAGGAGCAGTATAAAATACAACCTCCTCACACAGCAAAGCCTAGACACCTTCTAAGACACGTAGCAATGAGCGCCATAAGTTTACACTGGGATCAGAAATGTGATCAGATGGTGGATTATGTGACCATGAACTGTGGCGCATGGCTGAGTTGCCGCGGTCAAGGAGGACAGATCCAATTTTGATCGATTACACATGAGTGAGAAATTAACAACGAAGCACAGGGGTCAAGTCACAATGCACTTCAGCATGTGTTATCCGTCTACCATGCACATAATTATGCAGTTACACCCGGATCCAAAATAAATATCCTAGGTTTGAAATTAAAACATTAAGTAGCTTGATTTCAACTCGTCATCATACATAGTGCAAGGGTGAACTTCTGGATATTTTCAAGTAACATGGACCCATTTTACGTGTTTCATGTTCAATGTCATCAGCAAGATAGCTCTTCACCACGTTCCAAATTATAAAGAAGAAACCACATACTGCGCTATGAAAAAAGAAAAAAATGTCAAAAATTTTGAGCATTCCTCAGGAATATATCTTCGAGGTCACGAAGTGATCTATTTGAGAGAGCATAGGGAGATCGTACCATCACGTAAAGGTTTGTTAGCAGGGAGCCTCTCCCCAGATTTCTGCTTCTCAACTGCCAAATTTCTCAATCTTGAGCTATCTTCCAAAGTTTCTTGTTTGTGTCCTGCATGTTACGTTTGAGCCCTAAATGAATCAGCTTTACATGAGGGGAGAGACCTATATTGTACCAACATTAAATCCTATTCCGAGGTGAATTGCCCCAATGAAGCCTCGTCCCTACCGGAAATTTATATTTGAATGGTCTAAAATGACCAGAGTTAGAGAATGACTCCTCATTTTCGCCTTTGGATCCCAACAGGAGAACAGTGAAACACAAATATGACATCATAAACTACTAATTAATCCAGAGCAGACAAAAACAACAGGGCAAGCATCAATCGTCGACAAAGAAGAAGATGAAGAAGATAATATCTATATCTAGAATTTCGCAAGAAATATCCAACAATCTTACCCGTAGAAACAGAGGTATCAGCCAGAAAGTCATCTGAAATGAATCCTCTACATTCTGAATTAGGCAGCACTGTAACTGTATCATAAGGAGAGGGAACGGTTCAATTACAATAAGAAAACAATGAAAAACTATCTAAAAGGTTGATTACTTTTTTCACAAAGAATCAGCGACTACATAAAACCAGTCGTCCAGAAATAGTGACTCAAAAGATGTTCTTATAAGGCAACAGATGGACAGGCTGTAAAAAATATGGAAATGCCCGGGGTAGAAGATACCAACAGATGGACAGGCGGAAGTAGAAGCCTCCTTGAAATATTGCCTTCAAGTCATACCTGCTTCTGTACTCACAGACGTGTTACTTTCAGTGAGTTCCACTGGATGCTCGTGTTTGACCACAGGATCTCCAACGTCAACCAAATGGGCAGCAAGTCTCAAGGATTCATCTGACTTAATCACTTCTGCCTTTTTGAGGAATCTGCTTTCCAACAGGATCTTGTCGGAATCAAACAGCTTCAGCTGGAAATTAACAACAGATTTCAGATGCTGATCAGCCAAAACAATGTTGAGTATTTTTAGTGGACCCAAGAACAAAACACTCACGATCACAATAACACAAACAACTTTATTAGATAACACATTCAAACAAAATTACATAAAAGTATAAGTTAAAGTGCACAGCACTCTAACTACACTCTATTTCTCCTTGTGATACATAAACAAAGAAGCAATGAAACTCCTTTTATAGGCAATCAACCCTTCCTATTCCATGCTTTTGGTGTTGGCCGGTTGTAACAAGAAACATGTGTTCGAGGGTTGGACGGTAGAAGTAGAGGAAGAAGAGAGGAAAGGCGTTGGACGGTGCTCAACAAACAGAATCACAAGCGGAAACGGGTACTAACAAGAAAATTGAGGACATTGCCATCTCAAACTAAATAATGCGAAGCACCAAAGGGACAAGCAGCACAGTAGAATTGCTGAACCTAGAGCATGCTTGCTCTTCTATGATCTTTAGTAAACGGAACTAAGAATGCTAGCCATTTAAAAACAGAGGAAAACAGAATGCTCGCTGCGCATGCGCATGCACATGCACGTTTACACACAAGGTTGTGTACAAATTTTACGTGGGTTGCAGTCTTGCAGAAGGAGTCCACAAGCATGAACAACGAGCCGACATCGTTTAAGATCAATTGATTCATACATCTCATAAAAGGAGGGGCATACTATTTTAACATGTCTTCAGCAATAATGCTGTTAGTGTGCATCATGCCTTATTGGAAGAGAACAGAACTATCTGCAACCTTTTCTTATACTACATCCTCATCAATACAGGAAGCACACTGAAGATAACAACATGATAGAACCTGCCTCCCCTGCGATCCGCAAGTCACTACTTGTATGGTACCGTCATGATACTTCTTCGCCTTCTGTGTTAGTTGTGTACTGTATAACACCTGCCATTCTACAGAAAAAAATAACTCTTTTAGTCAAGAAGCTCCCCAAGTGTTCAACCACAATCGATACATGGGGATAATCCATGCATAAAAAACTGTAATTGGACAACTTCAGCCGATCAACCTATCTCAGAAAACTTCTGGTGATGCCCACATACATCACAGAAAAAGTTCACACATACATTATGATTGAACTAGGCATGAACCAATATCCACCAATTCCACTGACTATATCAAGTAACAAAAACTTAAAGCTTATGAACTATAGAAATGACACAACCGAGTATCATGGTCTCATTATAAAGGACAATGAGAGGAAGAGAAACTAGGATTTACTACTGAACAGAGGCATAGAATTTTGTGTCATAACCTTTTACCACAGGGCTTGCGACTGTTAGAGGACTCTTCTGTATGCCGTACTTGAGCATTTCATTCTTCTTGAACTCTTTAACATAATATTATTTCGAAGTTAATTACTAAAAAAACTAATAAAACAAGGCCACCCTAGAAAAAAAACCAGAAACTATTTACACCAACCAATTACACCATATCCTAATTTCTAAATTCAAAAAGAACTACTCGTCAAGTTACTCATCAATTGCAATCAAACAGACTAATAAAGCAATCCGGGATCAGACCCTTAATAATCGTCTGTGAAGGACTTGTACTGAAAACTGGAACTTTTTTCCTTCCACGAATGTAGTTCCTGTCTTTGAAACGAAAACAAAATATGCAGAGATAGAACACTGTTATATTTTGACATAAGAAGCTTTCAGTATCATCAAGATGATGAGTAATATGAAAGCCAGAGGGGGGAAATTACTCGTTGAATCATTCCCACATAGTTGTTCAACTGTCTTAGTTATTCTAGTATCTTCTTGTTGAAATTGTGAGTTAAAATTGGAAAGAGGCCTATGATCATCTTCAGGATCCCCGATATCCACGAGGTAAGAAGTGAAAGCTAATGATTCTCCAGTTTTGACGGCTTCATCTTTCTTGAGGAACTTACTCTCCAGTAGCTTGTCAGTGTCATCGTAGAGCATGACCTAATTCAATAACCAAATTAGATCAGATTATACTTTTTTCCGTTTCTTTGTGAGAGATAGAAGGGAAAAAACATAGAATTGAACAAATAATTTCAAACTAAGATACAGTATTGTTGAGTTGTGGAGTCTGATTTGGGCTTCGCTGTTGAATGAGTTTTTTTGGCCCAAGTTGGGTGATGGGCTTTTGGCCCAAGTTGGGTGTTTGGTGATAAATACCCTGTAATTGTAAACCCTAATTATGAGAGTGAAATTCCTTATGTTGGTGCGGCCGTGGATTAGGTCAAATTGACTGAACCACGTCAAATCTCTATGTTCATCGTTTCGCTTTATTGTCTTACAATTGCTTGTGTGCGTTGGTAAAGTGAAGATCGACAAGTTCGATGGAAACGATTTCGGTTTCTGGAAGATGCAGATCGAAGATTATCTGTATCAGAAGAAGTTGTACCTTCCTCTGGCGGAGAAGAAGCCGGATGCGATGGACGAGGTAGAATGGAACTTGCTGGATCGGCAAGCTCTCGACGTTGTCAGATTGACGCTGGCGAAGAACGTTGCGTACAACATCGTGAACGAGAAGACAACGTATGGTTTGATACAGGCGCTATCAAACATGTACGAGAAGCCATCTGCATCAAACAAGGTATTTCTGATTCGTCAACTGGTTAATACGAAGATGCGAGAGGGTGC